>PVKP010004788.1:0-88680 GCA_004027715.1 Plecturocebus donacophilus
GATCTTCTTATCTCGCTAAAAATACAACACTAGTAGCATGTCAATCACCCCGGAATACTCTGCTCCTACCAGTGCAGTAGCCAACGCTGATTGGAGGAGTATATGAGTATAGACCCGTGCAAGACTTGTGAGCTGTAAATGGAGTTACAGTCACTATTCATCCAATAGTGCCAAACCCCTATACATTAATAACTCTTATTTCGGCAAGTGTAGCCTGCTTTACAGTCCTAGATCTAAAAGACGCCTCTTTCTGCCTCCGCCTGACACCAGTAAGTCAACCATTATTTGCCTTCCAGTGGAGCAGTTTTCAGCTCACTTGGACCAAGGTTTAAGAACTCTATCACAATCTTTGGGGAAGCATTAGCAACAGACCTTAAAGCTTACACTCCTGCCAGCAAGGAGCGTGTCCTATTGCAGCATGTGGATAATATTTTGCTAGCAGCCCCTACCCTGTAAGATTGCCACCTAGGGACACAAAGATTACTCCACCTGTTATGGAAAGTAGGATATAAAGTGTCAAGAAAAAAAGGCCCAAGTCTGTTTAAGGAGAGTTAGCTACCTGGGGTTTCACCTAAGCCACGGGAAGTGAAAAGTAAGGTTACCCCAGATAAAGGCTATCTGTAGCCAACCAACCCCAACCTGCAGGCAACACATAAGAGAATTTTTAGGGACAGCAGGGTTCTGTCATATCTGGATTCCAAACTTGTCACTCATAGCAAGGCCCTTGTATGAAACCACTAAAGGGGGAAGGAAGGAACCCTTCCTTTGGGGAACTGAATAGGAGAAGGCATTTAAAAAAGTTAAGCAGGTCTTAACTGAGGCCCCTGCTTTGGGACAACCTAAGCAAAGACATGGGCAAACCCTTCTTCCTGTGCATACACAAGTGGAAAGGAAGGGCCATCGGAATCTTAACCCAAGTCCTAGGTCTTGGCACTGCCGAGAAGCTTACTTACCTAAGCAACTAGATGTAGTGGCATGAGGATGGCTCCCCCATCTTAAGGTGTTAGCTGCTACAGCCATGCTGGTAAAGGAAGCAGATAAACTAATCCTGGGGCAGCATTTAACTGTGTGAGTGCCACACTCACTCCTAACCTTAATGGATCAAAGAGGACACCACTGGTTGTCAAATCCAAGAATGACTCAATATCAAGGGCTCTTAAATGAGAACTCCCACATAACTCTAGAGACTGTAAAAACCCTTAACCCAGCCACCCTGCTTCTCGTAGAACCAGGGGCATCACTCCATCACTGCATAGAAACAATAGATGAAGTATTCTCTAGCTGGAAAGATCTTACAGGACGCAGATGTAGAATACTTTACTGATGGTAGCAGCTTCATAGAGGCAGAAAATCAGACGGCTGGATATGCAGTATTAACTTTGGACTCAGTAGTAGAGGCCCAAGACTTGCCAACAGGAACATTAGCCCAGATAGCAGAATTAGTAGCTTTAACCAGAGCATTATTATTGGCAAAGGGCAAAAGAGCCAACATATACAGTGACTCCAAATAATGCATTTGCAACCCTGCAAGTGCACAGGAGTATCTATAAAGAATGAGGGCTCTTAGCCCAAGGGACAAACATAAAATGTCCAGAAGAAATTGTGCAGCTTTTAGATGCAGTATGGGCACCAAAAGAAGTAGCCGTTATACAATGTAAAGGCCACCAGAAAGCAGCAGCACCGGAAGCGAAAGGAAATAGAAAAGCAGACAAGGAGGCTAAGCGGGCAGGCCTAGGTGGTTCCCACCATCCCACAGAGGCTAGGATGCATGTGCCATGACCCTCCTCCTGGAGGCACTGTATTCTAAGACTCCAAATTACTCTCCAAATGAAAGGACCTGCTTTGCTCAGGAAACTGGGAATTCTTCTAAAGGAGGATAGTGGAAGTTT
Organism: Plecturocebus donacophilus; assembly: GCA_004027715.1. Taxonomy (NCBI): domain Eukaryota; kingdom Metazoa; phylum Chordata; class Mammalia; order Primates; family Pitheciidae; genus Plecturocebus; species Plecturocebus donacophilus. Next base: position 1,890 of record PVKP010004788.1, read on the forward strand.
GCAGATGGAAAAGTAGCCATTCCCAAAGTGATAGCCCCAGATTTGTAAAACAGTTCCACCAAGGAACTCATATAGAAAAGACAGCACTAGAAGCACTGTTAGGATGCCACTTCTGTGTGCCACAGCTCACTGTCATCTCCCAAGCTGTTTGTGCACAATACTTAACCTGAACCGAGAACAACCCACGGCAGGGGTAACCCAGCTCCCAGGAATTCAAGAAGTAGGGGCAGCACCGTGTGAAAATTTGCTTGTAGATTTTACAGAGCTGCCCTGGGCAGGTGGCTCTCGCTCTATGTTAGCGTTTGTCTGTACCTACTCAGGTTGGGTAGAGGCTTTCCCCACCAGGACAGAAAAGGCACAAAAATTAACTACAATATTACTAAAAGACCTTAACCCTAGATTTGGCCTACCTTCAACTATAGAATCACACAATGGCCCCACATTTATAGCCGAAATTGTCCAAGACCTAACATGGCTGTTAAACTGAAAACTGTGTACTGCCTATCGCCCACGGAGCTCAGGAAAGGTTGAGTGTATGAATCAAACGCTCAAGCAGCTTTTTAAAAAATTCTGCCAGGAAACCCATCTTCAGTGGGATCAGGCCTTGTCCATGGTCCTCCTTTGAGTCCGGTGAACCCCCACCAAGCAAACTGGGTATTCACCCTAGAAAATTCTGTTTAGCTGGCCACCCCCAATCATAACCCAAATTAAAGGGGACATCAGAGAGCTAGGAGAATTAACCCTGAGAAAGCAGACGCAGGCCTTAGGCATAACTGTGCAAGAAATACAGGGCTGAGTTTGAGAAAAATTACCTATCAGTCTAACAGAGTCTGTACATCCCTTTAAATCCAGGGATTCAGTGTAGGTCAAAAAGTGGAACCCAACCACATTGGGGCCAACATGGGATTGGCCCCATATTGTAATATTGTCCACCGCAACTGCTGTTAAAGTTGCAGGCATCACTCTGTGGATCCACCACAGCCAATAAAGCCAGCAGCAGCCCAGGAAAAGTGGACCAGTCAGCAGGATCCAGAGCACCCAACCAGACTGATCCTCAGCAAGACCAAGCTACCAGCAGGAGCAACAGCCCTGCTTTAGTCACACAACCAGAGGCTGACGAGTCCACGCACAGCTGAAGCTTAAGGAGTCATCAAAAGTGAATGTGGATAAAAATCTTAAGCCTAATCGCTATCTTAGTATTTTTGACTTATTCTATTATTATACTGTCATCTTTGCCAACCCATATGTCCAAGGAAAAGTTCATTCTGTCTCTGTGTAGTGGTATAGAAATGTTAATTTTTTTACTTTATGATTGTTAACTTCAATATCTGTAGAAAAGGAAGGGCAACCCGTAAAAAAAAATTGTACTCACTGCCTGCAAACAACTTGAATTGGGAATACAGTAGTTAAAACCTTGCTGTATCAAACATATTATAAGTGTACAGGGACTCAGGGGCTTGTACTTACAATCAGACAATTTATTCAATTTGTAACCCAGGCAATGATCTAGGCAATGATCCATACCCAGCTATGTGTCTTATAACCCCAAGTTAAAGCCTAGAACTTGGTTTGAAGTCTGAGATAAATCAGTAGAGGGGGACCCACTAAGTCAAACCAAAGTCTTCCCTTCCCACAAGAAAAACATATATCTGAACTTTAATTTCTGTCAGACAGCATTCACATGGACAGCTTGGCCCAATGAGATATATGATAACACAGAATGTGACATTTACTCTTACAGACCCAATCCCAATTGCCCACATCTTATTTGCTTAGAAACATACTGCTGGTATTGCCCCACAGGAACACATATCCTAACCGCCAACAAACCACCACTAAAGGAAATCATGTTTATGAAAATACTAACAAAACCAAATTGTAAGGCAAACAGCTGCCATCCTGTATCCTTACAATCCTTAAACCAGACATGCCCATGTGAACCACAGGCTATTGTATCACAATGCATTTAAGAAGTAAGAAAACAAGAGACCTTATGCATTACTAAGAAAACTCGGAAACATCCAGCTCAACACGATTTCCAAGTTTTCAAGTCATTTTATGAAAACTATAAAAGAACTAACTAGGAGGTTCTTGAACCCCCTCCCGTAGCCAGTAATCTACTTGCTCAACTAGCTGAAAGTATAGCTAATAATCTAGGTGTTTCCTCTTGTTATGTCTGCAGGTGTACCAACATGGGAAATCAGTGGCCATGGGAAGCAACAGAAATAGTGCCTCAAGAAAATGTTACCTTAACCCCTATCTATCTCCCCCAAATGAGCATCCAAATACTCAAGTATCTGGCTTTTAAAAAATTTCCTAGTGGGGAGGTACTGTATTGTCCGCTGGGGAAACACTTTCGTTAACCCAGTAGGAGAATTGGCTTTTTCAGGGAAGCAATATTATAACCAGACAGCGGGAAAAACTTTGTGCTGGGACAAAAATAAACAAGGTAAAACTACCTCCAAGTTGCTACACTACAACCCATTTTCTCAGCTTTAAACCACTTCTGGTATCAGCTTGAAGCACCCAATAGCTGGCAGGCACCCCCAGGCCTTTATTCGATTTGCAGGCAGTGAACATATGGGCAGTTACCAGCTAATTGGACAAGAGCCTGCATACTCGGGCAATCAGACCATCTTCCTTATTACTCCCTTTACAGCTAGAAGCTCTAGGATACCCTGTTTACAATGAAGTGAAAAACAGAAGTAAAAAAGGTGTAAATATCAGAGGAGGTATAAAAATAGGAGACTGGAACGACACTAACTGGCCACCTGAAAGAATTATTCAGTATTATACGCCAGCTACTTGGGCATAAGATGGGTCATGGGGATACCAAACTCCTATTTATATGCTTAATCGCATTATAAGATTACAAGGAGTGCTTGAAATCATTACCAATGAAACTGCACAGGCTTTAGATCTGTTGGTTGTATAATAATCCACAAAAATAAGAGATGCTACTTACCAAAACAGACTAGTTTTAGATTATTCTGGCCCAAGAAGGAGGCATATGTGGAAAGAATTTAACCTAATAAACTGTTGCTTAGAAATTAATAATAATGGGAAAGCTGTCATGGAAATAACTGCAAAAATGCAAAAGTTAACCCATGTCCCAGTTCAAACTTGGATGGTCACCAGACTCCCTCTTTGAAGGCTAGGTCTCATCTTTTGGAGGATTTGAAACACTGATAGGAGGGTTCGTGCTTATTCTCGGTAGTTGCTTAATCCTCCCATGTCTCTTGCCTCTCTTGTTTTGAAGCATACAGTCAATCATAGAAGCCATAGTAGCTAGGCATACCACCACCTAAATAATGTCCTTAACTAAGCATCAACCTGTCCATCAGGAAGAAAACCTATCGCACCCATCCCCACCTCCCCAACCATGAGCTGCCTGGAGGCAATGGGCTCATCGAACTTACATACATTTTGCCTTAGGTAAACCAAAACAGGAACCAGAATGACTGGGTCAAACAGATTACATTAACTCAGCACCTCAATAAACACAACAGGCTACGTCCTCTATCAAGGTAATTCAGAGGTGTAATGAGGCAAAGCTCTCAAAGGCCTGCAATCAGTTTCAAGAAATTCTATCTAAACCTCCTCTTCAGGGCCATGATGGTGTCCTATCTAGCCCCAGAAGATGACTGGCTAGCCAATGACAGATAACATTCCTCAAGGAAGGGACAACCTAAGACAGATACAATTGCATAGGGGCATAAAGGCCAAGGCAAGAAAAAGGCCCTGGCACTATGCCTGACTGAAGGTATTAAAGCAGAGCAGCTGCAAAGCATGCCTACCCTCTATTAGCCATCCCAAAGTAAAAGAAAGTAAAACTTTGGCCTAAAGAATCGGGATGCAACTTACATGAAAGGCACCTAAAAACATCTGTCCTACCCAGGTACTCTCTCCTACATATAATTTAGTAGTATCTTCAAAGAGAAGGCCATTATAGTGGTGTGTTCTATGAAAAGTATTACTTATATAAAATGCACCAAAGGGGGAATGAAGAAGGAAAAGAAAAATTGATAAAAAAAAAAAACCCATAAAAATAAAATTAATGCAGGAAAGAGAAGCAGAAATGAAAATTTTCTTTTATAAACAATCTTCCCTGAGTTCTTTTCTCTCCCATGGAATTGTATCCTGCTTTGCAAGTTTTATAAGTTTATAAATTCTTGTATTCTCGTTTTCTATAGCTGATAACTGTATGTTTCTGTAACACAGCAAAGGTCATAAGAAATACCCCAGCAGGCTGCACTGCCGCCTTCTAGGTGCTGTAGCAGAAGGCAATAGATAAGACCCATGCTAGAATCCTTGAGCTCCACAGATAGCAAACATCTGGGTTGCAAAGCAGCAGTCATTTGTAAGCTTAGTTAGGTGCCTGTCATTGCTTAATAAATTCCCTTTGTTCTACACCTGCAAACTTGTTTTAGCACCATTGTGTACATCATGTATAAAAAGTAAAGCCCTGTCTTTGTTAAGGACTCAGCCATTTTGGATCCAAATCCAAGCTGGGCCCATGTACCCCTAAAGTAAACTCCTTCTGCAACCTCAACGGTCTCTCCAGTCTCTAAAATTCTGCAACATCAGCCGCACTTCAACAAGCAAATCCACTATGATCACGTAAGCATTACCCTGGGATACAAGGTTATCCCAGATTCAATAAATACAAGTCAATATATGTGATTCATAACATAAAGAAAACTAAAACAAAAATCACATGATCATGTGAATAGATGCAGGAAAAGGCTTTCCATAAAATTCAACATCGTTTCATATTAAAAACACTTATCAAATCGACATTGAAGGAACATACTTCAAAATCAGAAGAGCCATCTATGAAAAAACCACAGTCCGTATCATATCGAATAGGCAAAAGCTGGAAGCGTTCCCCTCAAAAACCGGAGAAACACAAGGATACCCTCTCTCATTATTACTATTTGACATAGTCCTGGAAGTCCTAACTAGAGCTATCAAGCAGGAGAAAGATAAAAGGCATCCAAATAGGAAGAGAGGAAGTTAAAATATGCCTATTTGCAGATGATATGGTTCTATACCTAGAAAACCCCATAGTTTCCGCCCAAAGCTCCTAGATCTGATAAAAAACTTCAGCAACGTTTTGGGATACAAAATCCTTCTATAAAAATTAGTAGCATTGCTGTACACCAACATCCACGCTATGAGTGAAATGAAGAACACAATCTCATTTACAATAGCCACAAAAGGAATAAAATACTTAGGAATATAGCTATCCAGAAAGGTGAAAGATCTCTACAATGAGAATTATAAAACTCAAAGAAATCAGAGGACACAAACAAATGGAAAAACAAGCAGTGCAGAAAGGACACCCGATTAATAAATGGTGGCAGAATAAACTGCTAGTCATATGCAAAATAGAAATTGAACCCTTTTCTTACACCATGTTCAAAACTCAATTTAAGATGGTTGAAGTTTAAATATAAAACCTAAAACTATGAAAACCTTGGGAGATAGCCTAGGAAATACTATGATGGACATAGCATGGCAAAGATTTCATGACCAATACACCAAACGCAATTGCAACAAAACCAAAAATTGACAAATGGGACTTAATTAATCTAAAGAGCTTCTGCACAGCAAAGGAAACCATCAACAGACAACTTACTGAATTGCAGAAATTATTTGCAAACTATGCTTCCAATAAGGGTCACTGTCTAGAATCTGTAATGAACTTAACAAGTGAAAACAACACCATTAAAAAAGTGGGTAAAGGACGGAAACAGAAACTTTTCAAAATAAAAAAGACATACAAAATTAAAAAGTCAAAATTAAAAAGCATATGAAAAAATGTTCAACATCACTAATCATTAGAGAGATGTAAACCAAAACCACAATGAGACACTGTCTCACACCAGTCAGAATGGCCATTATTAAAAAGTCAAAAAATAATACATGCTGGGGAGGTTCAGAGAAAGGAAATGCTTATAAACTGCTGGTAGGAATGTAACTTAGTTCGACCATTGTGACAAGCAGTGTGGTGTTTTCTCAAATAATTTACAACAGAGTTATCATTCCAACCAGCAATCCCTTATTAGGTATATATCCAAAGAAGTATATATCATTCTGCCATAAAGATACATGCGTGAGTATGTTCATTGCAACACTATTCACAATAGCGAAGACATGGAATCAACCTACATGCTCATTAATGGTAGACTGAATTAAAAAATGTGGCATATATACACCATGGAATACCATGTGGCCATAAAGAAGTACAAGACCATTTTCTTTGCTTCAGCATGGATGCAGCTAGAGGTCAGTACCCCAAGTGAATTAATGCAGGAACAGAAAATACCACTACTATCACATTTATCTGTGGGAGCTACATATTGAGAACCCATGACACAAAGACAGAGATAGACACTGGGACTTTCTTGAGGGTGGAGAGTGGGAGGAGGAAAGGATTGAAAAACTACCTAGCAGGTACTATGCTTATTACCTGGGTGATAAAATAATCTATACATCAAACCCCTGTGACATGCAGTTTACCTGTTCAGCAAACCCACACATGTATCCCTGAACCTAAAACTTAAAAAAAGAATATTATGTAGTTTTGTTATTAAAACGCCCAATACATTATAAAACCTCATTACACCATATATTAAATTCCATGTGGAATAACCCACTATTTCTTTTATATTCCTTGTTTTACGCCAATAAATAAAATGAAGGCACACCATCCAGCAATGTTAGATAAAACTTTGTAAAAAAGTGATCTTGGGAATCTATGGGATACCAAAGAACCAACTTGACTGATACATACATATATAGAGAAACACACATACACACATATATACACACACACATAGATGTGTGTGTGTTGGTAAGTTGAAATTGAAACACTGTGTGTTGCTAAGTTGAAATTGACATATATGATATGTGTGTGTGTTTATGATATATATATCTCTAATATCTGGGTATGGAGTGGAGATCAACAAAATAGTATCATCTATCACACAAATGTGTTGATTTAAATTTTACTGGTTCATTGTTTATCATATATTCATGTATGTGTGTTGGTAAGTTGAAATTGACATGCTCCGTGTGTGTGTATATAGATATATAGACATACATACACATATATGTATATATGTTTTTTTGCACAGTCTATATCAAAATCAAGCATCAGATAAATTATAGCCCCCAACTACTGTATAAAAAAACCCACCAATTTTACTCTAACACTATACTTATATGTGGCCTTCAAGGAGTAGGGCCAGTGCTGACCCTCAGGGGTGCTAGCAAATTCTTCATAGTAGCCCAGTGTCTAGTAGTGTAGAAGGAATGAAAGACACAAAGATATATTTTGTGCTGTTCTTTTAAATACCATTTGATCTGGGAGTAGAAATATATTTTTCTTAAGAAGTTTTCATATTTCCCAATTAAGAGTATTTCAAGAGGAAGTAGAAGAAATATTACAAAAATAATTTTTCTAAAGTGGTATTGATTATTAAAGTAAATGACACAAATGACTACATAAATAAGAAAATAAATAAAATACACAGGAATATCTCATCCTTCTTCCATTTCCAATTTCACTACAAGGATTATAATCCAGGTCTGCATTGTCAGGTTATAAATATCACATAAAATTAAACATAATATTATTAAATTTATAACTATTAATAATACTGTTTTATAACATATACATGTATATGGGATCTAATTTATTATACGTCATATTATATAATGTATTATTACTATGTGAACCACTAGGCCTAGCTTCTAAGACCACTTGATATATTGTATGTGCTCAATTCCTATTTGTTAATTGTAAAGTATTCAATTCAAATACCAACTCTTTGATGTATAAGTGTAATTAAACACTCATCTTTTGGAGCTATTCTGCTTGCATTACCGTTTTAGCTCTATTACTACTAATTGTGTGCCTTTGCATCTCAATTGTCTTATCTATAAAATGATGAAAATAATAACTATCTCATTAGTTTGTTGTTAAGATTCAGTAAGATAACATCCAACCAATGACTTCCACGTATCAGACACTCAAGAGTATGTAAAATGTAGTAAGAATCATAACTTTTGTTGTAATTATTCTTAATTTGGGCCTCACTTCCCAGTCTAGTGAGATGTGCTCTGCTACTTTCAAACTTTCTTCACCGTATGTATAAACTTCTCTAATGCATTTAACATAGCCCCAAGTTGTAGCTCTTTGGATATATGATTTATTGCTGAACATTCAAGTTCAAAGTTTTAAAAATTTTCCGTGACCAGGGATTGTGCAGCATTGATCATAATCATCACGATCATTATTTACAGCAGCTGATACATTGAAAACACTCTTTTGTTTGTTGAGTGAATGAATGCAGTTATGAATGAGAAGAAAGAAAATAGTAGTTCCTATATCTGCTAAGAAAGCAAAATAATATACTGTACAGTGTGCTAAGCATCTGAATTTATGTTTGTTTTAGCTTATTTGGATCAGTTACACTATATTAATTACCTAGGAGTCATAAGAAAGAAAAAAGTTGCTTAATATTTAAATGATGTGTTAATGCAAATGAAAGCTGAATGCCCTCATGGTGTATAATAAAAGGGTCAGTTTTGCATTAGTTTAAATAAAAAAGAGTGATTATGAATTGAGTCACCACAAGGCACACAATAGTTTAGGCATGATAAACTCAGCAGAATCTCTGTCGTGGTAGTCAATATCATATCTGGGTTTTGAGTGGAATATCAACAAAATAGTATCATCTATTACACAGATTTGTTGATTTGAATTTTACTGGTTCATTGTTTATTTTATAAATTGCTTTGTTGTTTTAATTGTACAAGAGCTATTAAGTATAAGAATTGATGTTTAAGTTCATAATTTTTACATGTATTTAAGTAACAAAGTATTTATTTAAGTAACATAATAAAATACATGTATTTAAGTAACATAATTAAGTATTTAATAAAATAAAATTTTGGGCTGAGAGTTCATGAGACTTGTTTTCCCTTAAAAAGAAACTATGTCTTACTCAAACTTGCATAAGCACCACACAACGAAAGTACTTATTCAGGAGCACTCCATTTGAGAACAGCTTGTTAGTGTGTAGATTTGGATATATGTGCTCTCAGAAACATCACAGCAACATACCAAAGCCCAATATATCACAGTTAATCTGTGATGCAGGCATCAATCCAGCTGGTACATTCTACTGCTGTGAGTGCTTCACTCTATTTTTAGTGATAATTTATTTGGTATGCAGATTGAGATCTTTCGTGGGAATAACAAAATGACTCACGTCTTGAGCTGCCTGATTCTCCTAAGAGCCACCATGTGAGGCTGCACAATTGTGGACCTGAGACAGTTGGTAATTGCCTCTTTTCCACTCCCTCTTCTACACTTGTATGAACTCTCTTGAATAAATAATGAATAACTTCTTTTTTCTCTTACCCCAACAACTAAGTCTCATAATTAGAATTTGCTACTTCTATTAATACATTCAATTATGTGCTGATTCAAGCATCTTCAGGTCAAATGCGTTAGAAAACAGCTAATTATGCCCTTTCCCATGGGTAGGAAAATCTTTAAATTTAATTAAACGACCTTAACTCAACTCCTTCAAATTAGGGTCTACATACCGATGGATTTCCTACAGGGTGACTTAAAGAGCGAAGCTCAGTATTAAAATCAGCAGCAGTTCTTACTCATTATTTATTCTTTAAAACAAAATTATTTTTGGTTGAAGACTATTTTGACCATTAATTTCATTCTCTCATTCATGCTTCTGCATTCACTCCTGAAAACACAGATTAGTTGAAAAGCTTGCTTTTCACTTTTAAAGTTGTTTACTTTCTATTTTTTGCTCCAGTAAGATACCTTAAATACAGATTACCATTCCTCAGTCTCAATATTCTCTTTGACGTACTAATCGTCACATAAGCAAAGGTGGCAGAAACAAATCTTAAAAAAAATGTTAAGCACCACATCTGAGCCACGCAAGGTTCAAATATACAGAATGTTCCGTCTTTTATGAGAAAAAGCCACAAAATATTTTTCTATTTTCTGTTTCTAAATTGGAAAACTGGAATAGAGAGAGCTATCTTAGTTTAATGTTTTCCAGGAAAGCATGAAAGTCACTCCAAATCATTTGCTTTTTCTTTAGTTTTATAATTTTTTTTTTTTTACTTAGAACTTGTTTTTTTTTTCTTTAAAATTGGACTTACATAAAAAGAGAAATCCAGATGCTCAAGGGAAGTAAGCAATCCGGAAAAAAGCAATTGTATAATATCCTTAGATGAGTTTCTTTCTTTCATCCATTCTCTCTCCATCCCTTCCTTGCTCTTATTCTCCCCAGTCCTTTCATTCTTTTTCTTCCCTTTCCTTCTCTTCTTCTCATACTTCTTTCTTTCTTTTTCTTTTCTTTTTTTTTTGTTGTTGTTGTTTGGCCAAGTACTTCTAGAAGTGATGAATTACATGTACAACAGATTGATACCTCAACATACCTGTGATGGGCCAAACCCACTTCCAATATCATTTTTCTTGCTTGTTTGAATCAGAGTCATTAAACAATAATTAATGATACTAACTATTCTTGTTAATTCAACAATTAAGCAGCAGGAGCCAGTGGAGATTTTTTTAAAAGGCCAATGATATTAGGAATCATCTATCAACGATGGGCAGGAAGAATTGCAAGATGGTAGACTCATTAGCAGAGTTTATAGTTCTCAGGCAGAAGGTGTGGAGGGTTTTGAATAGGTTAGCCAAGAGACTATAGAAATGACTTTACACTGAAAGGCATTTAGGAGAAAGAATTAACCAATGACATACTGGATATGAAAAATAAAGTATAGAAGTATGCCAAAGATTGTTTTTAGCTTTCAAACATGAACTACTAAGGAAAAATAGAAGTGTTAGAAATGGGAATTGATCAGGAGAGCAAGTTGGATAAACAAGTAAATTCAGTCTTAGGCATATTGCCATTGATGTTATGAAATTACTTCTAGGTGGAAATGAAAAAATCAATGTGGAAAATTTTCAGAAAGTTGGAGAAATTGACTAAATTTAAACAGACAAAAAATACCTCAGGGGCTTGCTGACATATAGTCCTTGAACCTCTTGATAGCTTACCCATTAATATCCCTGCATGATTTTCACCAGTCTTTGTGTGATCAGAATACAATAATGTTAATTCAAAAATGTGCCATTTATAATTCTTTGTCTGTTTTCTGAGGCAGGTGGATCCTGATAACTGGAAGATCTTTTACAAACTGAAATATTTTATTAAATGAGGATTTGAGGATGCATGTTTGAAGGAAAGAAACATGAGTAAGAAATAGCAAATGCTACAGAGAAGTCAGAAAGGAAGGAAGATGCATAGGACTATGGTTAGGACGGCTGTAGAAGCTATGGTTAGGAGACAGAGTGAGTGCTGGTAGTGGAGAGTGGGGAACCTTGGGCATAAACATTGAAATACCTAGTGATTAATTTTTGAGTGAAATTAATTTTTGAGTGAAATTTTGGAGTGAAAATTACAACATGTGTTATAATACAGTTATTTCATATATGCCCCTATGAGCCCTAGGGATTTTGAATAATGTGTATTTCTCATTACTCTAAGTATGGTAGAGGTTTCTTTTGTATGAATAAAAAAAAATGTTGTGAATCCTATTTTAAGGGTAGCATAGAATGGGAAAAAATATTCTACCCAAGTGGTCAATCACATGTGATTAATACTTGAGCATGGGTGTGTGTTGTGCAATGAGAAGTTAGAAATCCCAAACGGAGAACCTACAAGATGAAGTTAGCTTCTACAGCAGTGAAGGGTATAATCCTTGTAGTGCAGAATGGGCTTGATGAAGAAGAGTTGAAGCAATTGAGCGTGTGAATCTCCATGATCACAGGTAAAGTTTCTGATCAGAAAGAAGCAGGAGAAACCACTTTACTATACTGCTATAAATTAATAGAAAACACTTGAAAATAAGTTAGTGAGTTGGGGATATTATCCTAGTTCAGTGAGACCCAGAAGTCCCATAGTATTTCAAGGAGAGAGTGAGGTTGGAGGAGTTTAGGCCTAGATTAGCTCCTGCCTCAATTTCTGGGAAGGGATGTGAAGGTAGGAGTAGGTGAAGGAGTCATGATACTCGTTGTTTGAACATGCGGTGTGTTTTATCCCTCAATCTGGAATTCCCATTTTTATCTTAACTGTGTATGGAATAACCTAAAGCTGGTACATTTTGAATGGGACATTCTGGGGGAATCCCCCTCGTAAAATGAAGTAGACTTGTCAGAGAAAGCCTCAATCCTATTGTGATTTATAGTACCTAATATTACAATAGCAAAGATATGTAATCAACTTGTGTCCATCAATGGAGAAATGGATAGAAAATGTGGTACATATACTACATGGAATATTATGCAGCTGTAAAAAAGAATGGAACATCTATGTAGCAACATGGATGGAAATGAAGGACATTATCCAAAGTGAAATAACTCAGAAACAGAAAGTCATATACTACATGTTCTCACTTATAAGGGAAAACTAAACAATGGGTACACATGGATATAAATATGGAAATGGAGATTCCAGAAGGGAAGAGAGTGGGAGAAGAGTGAAAAATTGCCCATGGAGTAAAATATTCACTATTTGTTTGATGACTACACTAAAAGGCCAGACTTCACAACCACCCAATATATGCACATAAGAAATCTGCACTTGTATCTGCTAAATATATAAAAATAAAAACAAAATTAAATCATGGGTCTTAAAAAGAAAACTTTAGTTCTTAAAAAGTATATTCTGGCAGCAAGTATCAAGATCAGTTGAGTAGAAGGAACATTTCTCTTTTTCCTTATGTAACATTTTAATCTGGCCATAATGTTCTCTTCACTGTATTCCAGTACACCACAGCAGTTATGACTGAAGTCTTTTTGTTCCTTTTCTCATGTTACTCATTCTACCTTCTTAGGAATAAAGCTCTTCTCCCTTCTTACTTCCAAATCCAATCCAATCTCTTCTTCAGGCTCCAGAGCAACTCCCAACCCCTCCGTAGCATACATTATGTCAGATTCTCCAGAAGCAAGCCCCAAGACAAGGACTCCTGAGCAAGAGATTTGTTAAGATGTGTTCTCAAGAAAACTGGTAAGAATGTAGGGAAGCAGCAGAGGGAAGAGGAGGAGGCTGAATAAGAGTTGCAGACTCTGCTTGATCCCGTGGGGAGCTCTGGAGTGTAAATTATACCTCAAATTTGTCCTGTCTTCATAGAAGGAAGATGAGCTTTTATACTCCCATATAAGTCAGTCATTAACTGTTGGCTTCTCCAAGGAGGAAGGCATTGGCAGGGCAAGTTACTACATATTTTTGATTCTTCCCACTGTAGGCAAAGCTATTGTAGTCATCCAAGGCCAGACCATTGAAGACAGTTGCAGGTGAAAAGCATTAAAATTAAAACACACTTAACTTGTGTGTTGGATACACAGAATGGGTAAAAGGGATTCTAGAGCATCTGGATGGAGCAATGACAAGGTCAGAAAGACTCTCCTCCTCTGCTTCTGCCAGACTAGCATGTACCCTAAAGTTCTACGAGTTATTTTGTCTGCCGCTCAGACAAACCTGTGCTGCTGAACCTGTTCTTTGGGGTGTTCCTTGGTGCCTAGCTTACTGCATATAGAATAAAAGCATTTGGTCCCAAGTAGTCTGAGACATCTAGGAAAAATTTCAAACCAGTTTGCCTCCTTGAGATTTTTCCAAATCCGAGGAACCAACCAAAGCCCTGGGAAGCCCTTACATTATGAGTATCAGCTTAAGTGGGCCCTTGAACCCGTTTCACTCTTTATATGAACCCTATGCTATTCTTCAGAGTCTATAATGACTCCTAGAGTTCATGAGTATGAGATAATATGTCCATCAATTCAAGTATAAAACCACAGAAATGGAGACCAATTTAGTCAGCTGATGGTAAAGTACTGAGGGATCCTTGGTGGCTCCAAGATGCAGTTTGCCAGCATGGAGCCTGATCAAATGTAACAGCTCTACTAGTAATGCATTGGAAACTATCTCAATATGCACATTTTAAAATGAAAAGTATAGTAGAAAATTGACTGTCAGCCATGTGTAGAGACAGTAGGTTTTTCTTTCTTTTATTTCTCTATTTTTCATGGATGAATAGCAATTTAAGACATTTACATGCAGAATGAAGCCTGGGAAATTACTTAACTAAGGCACCTTCCAACCTAGACTGGTAGGAGCCAAGTGATGTCCACTGATTTCTTTTTAATCCAATTCCAAAATGAATATATTGTACTTATGCATATATTTTCTCCCTTACATCATTTTACCTTTTTTGAGGGAAAAAAAAGCTTAGAGAAAAGGGTGTTGCTTATATGCAATCTTCCCTTTTGTCTGTTGTCAAGATTAAAATGACAATAATAGTGTCCTCTTTTTTGTGATGTGTGAAACAAAGAGGTAACTCAGGAGCATATGGGCCTCTGCTATTGGCTAGAGTGCAAAAGAGTAGCTTAAGAGCAGCTCAGCACGTACCCTTGTAACCCAACTTCTTTCATGTTCCTCCCTAACCTGTCTTCTTACCATGACTATTCTGTTTTAGAGATTTGAGATACTGACTTCTGAATGCTTGTCCAAACTCCTCTGACTGGCATATTGAAGGAAGACTGCCAAAACCATCTGAGATTAGATATAATCTGCTTCTCAATCATCAAAATTAAAATGTAAGGAAATCCTGCATGTAAATGTCAATCTTCAGTAACCTATAAATAATCTCACTACTTCTTCTTGCTCTCTCCTACAATCATGAACTCTTATTTTTCATTGATTTATTTGACAGAGTTTTACTCTTGTCACCCACGCTGGAGTGCAATGGCACAACCTCAGCTCACTGGAACCTCCACTGCCTGGGTTCCAGCAATTCTCCTGCCTCAGCCTCCCAAGTAGCTGGGGTTACAGGCATGTGCCACCACATCTGGGTCATTTTGTATTTTTAGTAAAGATAGGGTTTCTCCATGTTGGTCAGGCTGTTCTTGAACTCCTGACCTCAAGTGATCCACCCGCATCAGCCTCGCAAAGTACTAAGATTACAGGAGTGAGCCACTGCGCCTGGCCAAACTCTCTTCTTATTTTTTTTTAGTTGTTGCCGTCAACTGAAAGAGTTCCTCCCAATTTCTGCTTCCTTGCATTAGGGGTCTTGCTTTAAAAGTTAGTGTGGTCTGTTTGCTGGTAAGCCTAGGTAATGTGCCTTGCTCTAGGTTGAAGAGAAGCTAGGAAAATGAAATTTTCAGCTGTAATTTTCAGCTTTTGTAGAATTCTCAAAATTTTAAAATGGTATTGGAATATAGGACCATCACAGTGACAAATGTCCAATACGTCACTGATTTTGGTTATTCCAAATCCACGTTCACTCTTCTTTCCTTGCTTACACAGCCTGCTCTGATAACATGTATGTCTGTAAATAAATAAGCTTAATGATTGGTTAATATGGGAATGATGTCAGTATAATACAAAAGTTTCACTGGTCTATTTATGATTTTTCTCAGCATGCAAATGTTTTGTACCATCAAGTAACAATGAGTGAAAGCTCACACAGCTGAACACAGAAGACTATGGAGCAGCACAGTATTATACTTATACAAGGTGTCCATTCACAATACTCCCTCCTCTATTCTGGGCATGTACTCTGTTCAACAAGTGCTTATTGAATGATTCTGTTCAACATCTGTGCAGTTTGCTCATGTCTTCATAAGTTAGCAAACGTGATCCTTTTTTATATAGAACTTTCTTAAAACAGTACAAGATTTTCTGTAGTTAAAAATTTTACTAAGAATTACAACATCTTTCTTTTTAAATTAAACTAGGATACTTATTTTGATTTTTATTGCTTTGGTTACAAACTGCATAGGTTTTGCATGTTTGTCTCAGTCTCTTTATTTCTGTTAAGCCTCATATTTATTTGAAAGTGATTTTTGAGAACATGAGGTTTCCAGGAAACTGTCAATCTGTTACAGTAAAAACACCTGGACTTTTATGCTTTCAGCAAAATGATGCAAAAATCTCTCCTATATCTATAAAGCCTATTACTCTCTTTCCAAAAGAAGTAAAATTCACAGTTTTTGCTTCTAGCAACAAGCCAAGCCATCACTGGCTGATGTCCCTTCTCCTTTAGTTCTGTCACAAGTCCAGCTATTATAAACTATACTGGAAAGTTCACTACACCCAGAACACTGTGTAAGAAGTGGGGAAAGGGAGAGAAAAAATGAAAATAAGTTAAAATTTCTAATTTTATACAGCATAGAGCAAGAAAGAAATATGAGTAAGAGCTGTAGTCTTCATTTCTGAAGTTGGTCTAGAGGCAATAATTGATTGCCACGATTGCCTTCTTTTATCACCAATTCTATATTCCCTTTGCTTTCAGCCACTTCTTCTCCTGGTTAGGATTCTCTGACCAAGCTGTTGAATGCTTTGTGGTATTGCTTATATAGATTTACTGTTGTCTTCCATTAAATTTTACCACTGGAAAAAAACTTATGAGCATTTTATATGTCCTATCCATTCTCCTCTCTTTTCCATTTTGTAGCAGCAAACCTATTTCCTATTTATAGTCAGCCAAGATAAGAGATCCATGATGGAAAGAAACATTTTGTCTTTGAGAATTGAGAACTTTAAACCAAAGTCACAGGTCAAGGAAAGCAAAATTTTTGAAGTAAATCATTAGTTCTCTAGATCTAATAATAGTAAGAGGGGCCTCTCCCACTTCCAACTTCTGGTTTCAAGACCCATGTATTCTGGTGATGGGAGAAATAGCATTATGTACCAGATAATCATTCAGAGAGTTTACTGCTGGTATAGAAGCTACATCTTTCAATGGGCCATGTCATTGTTTGCCATGTTCAGCTGCTTTTAGAGAATGCAGTTCTAAGTCTACCATCTTTGCCTTATTTCCCATAAAGTGAGTGTTCCTTGGTTAGAAGCATGTCTGTGATGTACCACAATGTGTAATAGTGCATTCTGTGATTCTTCACATGGTGATACTGCTTTCAGTTGGTGAGCAGAGAAAACAAAACAGTCACCAGATAAAAATATCCAGTGTCTGGCTGGGCACAATGGCTCATACCTGTAATCCCAGCACTTTGGGAGTCTGAGGCAGGCAGATCATGAGGTCAGGAATTCAAGACCAGCCTGGCCAACGTGGTGAAATCCTGTCTCTACTAAAAAATACAAAAATTAGCTGGGCAGGGTGGCGGGAACCTGTAGTCCCAGCTACTCCAGAGGCAGAGACAGAAGAATCGCTGGAACGCAGGAGGTGGAGTTGCAGTGAGCAAAGATCGCACCACTGCACTCCAGTCTGGGTGACGGAGCAAGACTCCGTTTCAAAACAAAAAAAAAATCCAGTTTCCATCCCTTCCATGTCAAGGATCCAATGTAATTGAACTTCAATAAACAACTTGCTCCTCTGAGACAGTATCCCATATTGAAGGGCAAGCATAAGGGAGGTCACTCAGCACTATTTCTGCTACTCACAGAATTAATACTTATCAGTGGAAGTAAACAGGTCAGCCTTAGGGAGGTGAGATCTATAATGTTGAGCTCCTACATCACCTTCATCCTTGACACCAACAGTTTTGTTTCTGAGCCTATTGATTAGCGGTAAAAGAGATTATGGAAAGAGGCTGGCCAACATTCACAAGGAGAGTCATCTTGATTATTGAAAGCCACCTGATTATTGAAAGTCTTCCCCACCAACAAGGCCTTGTGATGAACAGTCATATCAGAACCAAGTTTATTCCATTTTGTTAGCCCATTCCAAGAGGTCCATTCATGCTCCACTAAGCCACTTTGACACCAGTCTTTCAATTTTGTTATCTCAGGATACAGAGTCTTCACCGAGGCCTTAATTATGTCAAGGAAAAGTGAACAATCAGATATGCTATTCAAAGTTATGCCTCATCAGAATGATTTATTTCATCTTTTAAGAAAAAATCATTTGCCTCATCTATCATCAGACAGGCTTCAGTTGTCATTTCCTTCAGGGTTTGCCTCAAGTGCAAGAGCCATCTTGTTTAAGGAAAAAACTTTCTGCAGGGAAGCCTATGTTCAATGACTGATTGAAGTAGAAATATCAAGGCCTTATTATTTGGGCCAAAAGCAGGGTAATGGTGTTGAATATGGGGTTAAGTTCTCCATGGGGTTGACCAAGTTTTGTTTGTCCCGTGTCACCATTTCACTTCTTCCTGGGCTCAACCTGCTTTTCATCCATCCCTGTACCAGGTGTTGATTCCTAAGAAACATTCTGCATTTCAGACTCCATCTCAGCATCTACTTCTGGAGAACCTAACCTGTGACACTACGTGTCAATTAGGTTGGAATGTTTTTTCTCAGTCAACTAGTCTAGGGAATAACCAACAGGTAGGGGTTGAAGGAATTTGGCTGTGTGGTAAGATCAGCTGTACTGGGTTAAAAGCTTTTGCTCATGCAATATACTTATGCTTTCAGGACTTGCCTAAGCCAGACCTTCTATGTACTGCTTTCATATGATGATGGAGTGATTCAGGGCATCCCTGACTTTCTGGGTAGTATATAGATTAAACCTAGTTTCCAGTGAATTGCCCAGCACATAAAATCATCAATTAACCCATAATCATATGTTTAGTTACGAGAGTAAGAGCTGACTCTAACAAAGTCTTGTAACTTTTTCAAACGGGCATGACTTCCCTCTCAAAACTTGCAGACCTTATTTGAAACTTTCTGTTGAGTCTTACCACTCTGTCTGGGCACATCCAAATTTTCCAAAGATTCTATGAACACAACTGGTGTTCATAAGAAGTAAGCTCTACTTTTTACCTACTCTTATAAGTGACTATATGAAAGGCATTTCTTAAACATTAAAAGAGAGCTTAGATGCAGGTGACAAATACCCACTACTAGACCCATCCTACTCTTACAATTCAAAACAGTATGATAGGTTTTTTTCATAGGGCAAAATATATCAGGTAAAGATGCCCATTGTGGTGATGGTAGCTCATCAAAGCCAGCTTGGAGTGGAGGATGATTTGATGTAGGTAAGGGTCACTGGAGGCAGTGACATCTTGGATGGGATTTGTAGAAACAGTTTGAATAAGGAGATTAAAAAAAAAAAAAGAAGCAAAGACGTTTTCAGCAGAGAGAGCAGCATTTGTCACACCAATATGGTGAGAGAAGACAAGGCATATTCGCTGTACTGCAAGTTTTGAAATCAGACCTTTTTTTCCTCTATTGTACAGGAACACTGGTCTGTCTGGGGAAAATGTAGCCTGTGTAGATAAGGACTGTTTAATATTAGTGGGGAGGTTCTAGAAAAAAATGTCTCAGGGTTACAAATAAATATTTTTGTCCTCTCCTAACCAACATGAAGATATATTTGTGGTAATACTGCATAAATTTTATAAAGGAGAAAAATTCAAAGTCCTCCACCTGCTTGGCCACATACACACACCTTGCTCCCTTTTAGTCCTTGGGTGATTTCCCTGGAAGGAGGTTTATACACGCATATGCTACCTTATTATTGTCACAGCAATTAAGATGTAGGCTCCAGGTTCATGGCCCCATAATTTATTAGCTGTGAAACTGTGATCAAGTTACTTAACTTTTCCAAACTTCAGTGTCCTTGTCTGTGGAGAGAATGTATCTCTAACTAATAAAGTTATTATAAGAATTAATTGAGATGGGGCTAATAAAGTGCTCAGCAAAGTGCTGGGATATGAAAATTGTTTCAAAATTAACTAATATTTTATTATTATTGCTTCTTTCTTCAGTCCTCTTTATGATGATCTTGACTATTTCACTTCTTCCCGTGATTCAGGATAACTACAGACAAGGTTTTAAGTGCATATTATGACTATGAAGATAATAGAAATTCCATTCTCTTATGCCATCAAATCATTACATTTACATATGTATTCAACACTGCCAAATCGCAAATGAAGGTTAATGTTCATGACGGAGAAGAGCCATTAGCACCTTTATGAATTTGAATTCCACTTAGCTTTATTGACAAAAATATCTGTGAAAGTGTAAGTAACTAATTTATATTAATATCATAAATACCAGGCATATCTGTGATACCTGGACTAAACATACAAGCATTTGTACTTTCAAAGCCCTGCCCTCTGTATCTTACTGAGAATCAGGAAGCATGAAACGTAGAAAAAATAGAATCAAGTTTTCTTTTGCATTGAGCCTCAAACACTATTTTCCAAAGTGGGTTTATTTAAACTACTAGCTGTTGGAAAGTATGTATAGTTCTTATGTTAAAATAAATCCCATGGTCAATGAGGTTCAAGAAATACAAGTTTTAACAAAGTTAAACAAACAGAATTTCTTATTGTGAGACTTCTCAGAACTGTTATTATGTAATTATGTATTGTAAATTTCCAAAAGAGGTGCAATTCTGAAGATTTCTCAGTTATTTATATATAATGTGAGCCACATATTCCAGAAGTCACAATAAAAAATTCTGAATTTATTTTAATAGTATCTTAGCCTGATACATCAAAAATGTTATCATTTTAACAGTAAATCAATATAAAAATTATTGAGAAACTTTGTTTTTCTGCATAACGAGTATCAATATCAGTGTCTAGTTTGAAGTTGCAGCACATCTCAATTCACACTAGCTACATTTCAAGCACTCAATGGCTGTGCATAGAGGGCGGCTACCACATTTAATAGTGCAGGACTGACTGGACTATGCTGTATTTCTCAAATTTACTTTTCCATAGTTTACTTTTTATGGCACATATTAAGGGATTTTATTCCAGAAACAAACAGTGATGTATGAAGAGGCCCAATGGACAGATTTCCACATGCGAGAGAAATGAGGATATGGAACACGCCATCAATGTATGACATCTGAATAAAAATGAAGGCTTGTGTCATGTTTACTGTGAATATTAACTTAGCATCACACTGGTATCCTACCTTGGTGGATCCACCTATATGAAGGAGCAGATGGACATTCAACTGGATTAACTGCTGAGCAGTCAGAAGAAACATAAAATTGCAATATTAAGACAAATAAGGGAGTGAGTAGTTCAGAGTAAGAGACTAGTGAGCAGAACAGCTTTTTTTTTAACATATCTTTTTTTTTTGAAAGAAGAGGAAAAGAAAAAAGAAAGAGTGAAAGAAAGAAAGAAAAAGAATGAGAGAGAAAGAAAGAGGAAGAGAAAGAGGGAGAGAGAATGGGATTCTTGTTCTATTGCCCAGGCTAGAATGCAGTCTAACAATGGGTATTAAAAACCTTTTTTATTCCAATAATTGTGCTTAACAATGGAGACAGGAAGGAATAGGGGATGAAAATAACAAATAAGCAGCCAACCAATATTTTATTTAAACCTGTGAGATGCTATGCAATTGCTGAGGAGTTATTTACTTCCAATTATGTGGTCACTTTTAAAATAGGTGTAACGTGATACTGAGAAAAATGTATGTTTTGTGGATTTGGGGTGGAGAGTTCTGTAAATATTTGTCAAGTTTACTTGTTCCAGGTCAGAGTTCAAGTCCTGGATATCCTTGTTAATTTTCTATCTCGTTACACTGTCAGTATTAGACAGATCAACGAGCAGAACAGCTTTGCGAGGGAGATCCTGGTGTTCAAACAGAAGGACCCTCAAAACTACAGCCTCTAGAAGGGATGGTAATTCCCTGTAAATTGAATCATTTTCCCAATCAAAGGGAAGCCTAGATATTTTAAAAAAGGGTTTCTCTCTCAGAACTTCTTATACATTCTGAATAATTCCTAGACATTTTCAGTGAAATCTAGTAGATAAGGGTTACTAGAGAGGAATTCTGAATTTTTCATCTCAAACAAAGCTTGGCTTAGACACACAGGGATTTCTGTTTTTTTTTTAAATCTTGAAAAATCACAACCCCAGATGTTTCCCTACCACCCTACAGTAGCTCAATGACTGCCTTGGCATTAAATTGTACCCTACTGGCCTAAATGACTTCACTGGCCTATATTAGTCATAGGGTTACAGGACTAAAGAGAAGTCATGCAAAAAGGTTAAAATAAGCTTAAGCATTCTTCATGTTCCACCTCAAACAGGAATTACAAGAGAACATTTTTCAGGGACCATGCCAAAGCATTTTTCTGTTGAAAACAGGCTGATTTAGCAAGGCAAATAAAAACAAAATCTTTTTCATAACATTTGATTGGGGGTCTTGAGTTTAAACTTAAAGAGGAGAAGAAGGAGGGGCAAGGTGAGGAGAGATGTAATTTGTATAATTGTATTGCTATGGATGGGAACACCAATACCACCAGATTTAATTATTCCTTTCATCTCGCCTTATTTCACTCTTGAAGATCAATATGCTTGTTCTCTTCTTAAGCAGCAACAATTTCTACAATCTGAACATAAATTTAATCATGTGTTGCCATCTCAGTGTTTATAGACTCTGTCAAAGACATAGCCCATTATAATTATTTTCTCAATCATTCGCCACAAGAGAAACACTTCAGGCAACACTAAAACTTAACTTAATCACTAGAAACCATATCAGCTCAACAAATAGATCTTATTATATGGCCCATTTTTAAAAAGAGTAAAGCTCATTTTGCAATACTTTAATTTTCTGTTAAATGTCAAATTGTGTTTATATACAGGAATTGCCATATTTTATATGAACCATAAATAAAATAGTATCATGAAGATTATTATTAAAACTGATTCCCAATGCACCATATGCAAACTTCTAAGTCAGAAATCATTAGGAGTAGTTTGTTTTCTTCCTCTCTGAAAAGAAGTGTATGTTAATGCTAAAAATGAGTACAGCTTGTAGAAATGACTAAAAGTGAATAAACTGAAATGTCAGGAGACAAAACACTTATCACAACGTTGACAGCTAAGATGACCTTCAAAACTTTCAGATCTAAGAGATTCTGAGGTGAAACTAATTAAAATACAAAACGAATGTAGAATTGTGAAAGCAACCAATGGTGTTCTGTGAGCACATGATCCAGCAACGCCATAGACATACCTCATCACAACTCTATCTTATGATTCTTCAGCACAAATAGAATCAAACTCAGATATGTATATATCAACCAAAAAAATGAGAACATGTCCATTGCAAGAACATGGATAGAGCTGGAGGCCATTATCCTTAGCAAACTAACAAAGAAACAGGAAACCAAATACTGCATGTTCTCACTTATAAATGCAGGTAAATAGTGAGAGCAAATGGACATGAAGAAAGGAACAACAGACATTGGGGCCTACATAACATTGGAGGGTGGGAGAAGGAAGAGGATCAAAAAAATAACTACAGGGTACTACGCTTCATACCTGCGTGACAAAATAATTTGTACAACAAACCCCTATGACACAAGTTTACCTATTACAAGCCTGAACATAAACTGAACCTAAGATTAAAAAGGTTTTTTTTTAAAGGACAATAGTTATACAATTTTATGTAAAATTATGTACAGTAAATATCACAATGGTATAGAAAAATAGGAGTATGTGTATGTATGTGTATGAACACATATACAGGTGGGTAGGCATGTGCATGTGTGTTTATATATGTGTGCATGTGTGAATATGTTTGTTTTGTTTGTGTAGGTGTGAGATTGTGTGTATGTTTAAGTGTGTTCTTGTTCTTCTTCTATGAATAAAATAAATATTTTTATCTAGAGGGAAAGGAAACTTGCTTAAAGTTGTTTTAAACATAAAAGTGGCCAGGTGCGGTGGCCTACACCTGAAATCCCAGCACTTTGGGAGACCGAGGAGGGCAGATCACAAGGTCAGGAGTTTGAGACCAGCCTGCCCAACATGGTGAAAATCTGTCTCTACTAAAAATACAAAAATTAACTAGGTGTGGTGTCACACACCTGTAATCTCAGCTACTTGGGAGACTAAGGCAGGAGAATCGCTTGAACCCGGGAGGCAGACGTTGCAGTGAGCTGAGACTGCTCCATTGCACTCCAGCCTGGGTGACAGAGCAAGTTTCTGTCTCTAAGGAAAAAAAAAAAAAACAGAAGTATGATTTGTTAACATCAAATACTTGTTTCTAAAACTATGAACTTCACAATATATAGAAACTTATGACCAAATCAGATAAAATTCTATTAATTTCTTTTCAAAGAAGGAAAGATTTCTTATTAAAATAACTTTAGAAGATGCTCTAAAGAGTACATTTTATTCTTTGGTTATTTTTTATTATGATGTATTTACAACTCACGATATGTCTAGAAAAAAACCAAATATCTGGAAGCTACGGCCAGATTTAGTTAGATCTACCATTTTGCCTTATTTACTGAAGAAAAAAGTGGCACATTTAATAGAAGGTCCTGTATACCCCTTTACAAAGCCATTTTCTTTTTGCCTTCCCCATAGGTGAGTACTGTTCTGCAGTTTTATATACTTCCTGTCCGTGATTTTGTACTTTTAATATTTAATTGTATTAAACATATAAAACATGAGGTGCATGTTTTTATGCCTTATGGAAATTACCTTCTTTTGTAAATACATTTCATATTTTTCTTTGTTTAAAATTACATTTTTGAAAATTATGTGTATTAATATTTTTATATTGATAGCACTAGTAAATTCATTTTAACTGCTATGTAATATTTACTGTGAAATTATAACACATTATTTTTGTCTATTTTTAAATTGATAAACATTTAAGTTATTTCCAATTCTATTGTACTTCTAATTAAGCAATGATTATTCTTGCACATTTCTGTTGAATATATATGCAAGAAATGTGCTATGAACTTGACTAAAGGTGGAATTGTTGAGTTTATGGGAATGGCATTTTTGACTTTATAAGGTCATAAAATTGCTATTATGTTTGTACAATTTAAATTGTGGTATGTGAATTTCTTATTATCTCATATCCTTATCAAAATTTGTTACTAAGAGACTTTTAAAATTTTCTCAATGTGAAAGATGTGAAATAATACCTTAATTTTTTTTTGCTTTAATTTGCACTTTTCTGATTGCCAATAAGGCTTTTGTAACATGAATTCCAAATATTTTCCAGTTTATCATTTGTCTTTATTCTTTGCTACAATGTCTTTTAGACCTTTTTTAAAATTAATTTTAGCTCTTTTATTTATCTTTTCTTCCTATCTGTTTTCTTTGTTCACTCTTGAGTCCTTTCTCTCCAGCTTCTTAAAGTGAATTCTGAATTCATTTTTTCCCAGTCTTTATTTTTTTCTTTCTTTAAATACACAATTTAAAAGAGTGATGTCAGCAAGATAGCTGAAAAGTTGCCGGGTGCTCATTCCCCTTCCCATGAAAAGGGAACAAAACAATGAATAAATAACTATATTTTGAGTAGTACAATTGAAAAAGTATGCTGAAAAGCACCACAGGAACAGCAAAGTCCCGTAGAACAAGGAAGCTCAGGATAGCACCATAGTGAGGAGAGTGAAGCATCTTGCTTCTGCCACACTGTTTCTTCACTGGGATTGACTTGAGCCAAGGAATACTTCTTATGAGGAAAAGCTGCACTGGAGACCTTCAGTGGTCCACATTACTGTCACAGATGCTAAGAATACTTGCTATGGGAGAGTCACCCAGTCTTTACAGGCCCTGAATCCAGTTTGGAGAGCTGATGGGAGTGTGTGTGGCTGCACTGCCGCAGAGTAAGAGCCCATGTTACATCTCCCACTCCAGTGACCTAAGCTCCTATGACACACTGCCATATTGAAAGACCCACTGCTAGAATGTATTCTGCCCTTGAGGCCAGTAGCTACTAACTCTCTCCATCCCAAAGGTCCTGCCATCATTCCACCATGTTGATGTGGGTGCCTGCAACCTCGTGATCCCAACTTCCTAGCTTGTGGGAATAATCAAGACCCCAAATCCAAGTGGCACCAGAACTCTTGGGGCACATGTGCACCTGCACAGTGGGGAAGCTGCCACACAGCTGCTGGCCCAATGCACTCATATACACCCACATCAACCTCACAGTCAATGCAATGGTGGTCCCACCCACCCAGAGAAACTTCCATACAGATGGCTAGCCCATTGGGTCTACAATTCTTGCCCAACCCAACAGACAATGTGGCAGCAGCCCTGCCCATCAGAGAATCAATTGCAATCATTTGCACAGCCAGACAGCTGATTGTGCCTACATATGTCTCACAGAGAGCCTGTTACACAGACTGCTACAGCCATGCCTGGCCTGGCAATCAGTCCAGTGCCCAAATTCTTTGTAAAACTGTGCCACCTCCATCATGAACTCCTATATCCTAAGCCACTGAAGCAATTACAGACATCAGTGATGAGGAATATGGCTGAAGAAACTGTACAGAGCCACATGACAGAATCCACCCAAACCAAAGCCAATGTACCAGCATACCAAACCAACACTACCCATCTACAGAAAAAAATTCTCTCCCTACAGAAGCTAATCTATAAAACTGAAGAAATTGACTGTTCTACTAGATGCACAGACATCAATATAGGGACACAAGAAACATGAAAAAACAAACATGACACCTCCAAAGGAATAATAATTTTGGACAATAATAATTCTCTAGGAAAGACCCCAAGATTATTATTTTGAATTTCTTTTCAGGCATTTGTTATTTACAAATGGAATTCAAAATAATAACCTTAAGGAAGTACAGCAAGATACAACAGAGTACAGATAAGTAATTTGAAAGAATCAGGAAAACAATTCATGATCTGAATGAAAAGTTCAACAAAGAAACAGATATTATAAGAAAAAATCAAACATAAATCTCAGAGGTGAAGATTTTAATGGATAAAATAAAAAATACATGTGAAAACTACAACAGCAGACTGGATTGAGCAGAGGAAAGATTTTTTTGAACTTGATGACAGAACTTTTGAAATAACCCCATCAGAAGAGAAAGAAGGAAGGAAGAATAAAAAGAAATGGAGAACCCTACAGAACTATGAGACACCATTAAGTGAAAAATATTTGCATTATAGAAATGTCAGAGTGAGAAGAGATAGAAAAATAAACATATTGAACACAGAAAACATATGTAATGAAACAATAGCTGAAAACTTCCCAAACCTGGGGAGAGATATGAACAACTAGATCTAGGAAGATCAAAAATCTCCAATTATATTCAACCCCAAAATATCCCTCCAGAGCACATTATAATAAAAACATCAAATATAAATGGAGAATTCTAAAAGTGACAAGAGAAATGCATCACATATAGAGAATCCCCATTAGACTGAGTACGTTTTTCAGCAGAAATCTTGCAGGCCAGGAGAGAAAGAGATGATATATTCCAAGCGCTAAAAGAAAGAAAGAAGAAAACTCTAAGCCAAAAATACTACATTCAGCAAAGCTATTTTCCAGCAAAGCAGGAGAAATAAACATGTTACATAAGCAAAAGTTGAGGAACTTTACCACTGAAAGACTGGCCATACAAGAAATACTTAAGGGAGTGCTACAACTAACAGTAGAAAGAAAATATTATCAAAAAACATATAATTGTCTAAAACTTACATTTAGAGGTAAATTTATAATCAAACTCAGAATACTCTTGTGCTGTAATGATGCTATGTAAAGCTTTCAATCCTCTACTATGAAAAATAAAGGTCAAATTAACAATAGCTTCAATTAGTGGCAAATGAACACACAATAGATATGTAAATTAAGATGACCAAAATATAAATTGCTGGGGGTGGAGGGAAAATGTCTACAGCATTTTTATACAATCAAAGTAAAGTTGCTACCAACTTAAAATAGTCTGTTATAACTACACTTTCTAACTCTTTCTGTTCTGGTAACTATACAAAATTATAGCAAATACAGAAACCATAAAAAATTATAGAAAATATAGAAACAAGAAAGTAAAGAAGACAAAGCTTAGCATCACAGAAAGCCAAACAGGTAAACAGTGAGAGAAAGAAAGAAACAGATCTACAAATCAACCAGAACACAACAAAATGGCACAAGCAAGTTCTTACCTATCAATAATATCACTGAATTAAAAAATAAATTAAAATTTCCTATTAAAAGATATAGCATGTATGAATGGATTAAAAAGAAGAAAAGACCCAGCTCTATGCTGCCAGTATGAGATTCACCTCACCACTGAAGACAGACTGAAAGTGTTGAAATGGAAAAAGGTATTCTTTGCAAACAAAAATTAAAAGAATAGCCACACTTATAAAAGATAAAGTAGACTTTAAGTTAAATATTGTAAAATGTTATGTTTTTAATGATAAAAAGATCAACTTAATGATGACAATTATATAACAATTTAAACATATGTGCACCCAAACAGAACTGGAGCACCCAAACATATAAAGCAAATATTATTAGATCCAGTGGAAGAAATACACTGCAATACAACAGTACTAGGGAGCACTGACACCCATATTTCAGAAAGAGACAGACCACCCAGAGAGAAAATCAACAAAGAAATACAAACTTAAACTGCAGTACAGGCCAAATTTACTTAAGTGACATTTGCAAATTTCATCCAACAGCTGCAGAATATACGTTATTTTCAACTGCATGTGGATCATTCACTAGGATACATGTTAGTTCACAAAACAAGTCTCAACAAGTTTAAGAAATAGAGATTCTATCAAGTATTTTTTTTTCTAACCACAATGATATAAAGCTATAAATCAACAAGAATAATATCAGAAAATTCACAAACATATGAAAATTGGAAAATATGCTCCCAAATAATCAATGGGTAAATAGCAAAATTAAGAGGAAAACTTAAATGTTTTTTGAGACAAATGAGAATAGAAACACATCACATCAAAACCTATGAGACACAGCAAAAGCAGTTCTATGAGGAAAATTTGTAGAAATAAATGGCTACTTCGAAAACATAGAATGATTTCTAATAACCTAATGTGGCACCTCAAGAAACTAAAAAAGAAGAACAAATTAACCACAAAATTGGCACAAGAAAGAAAGTAATAAAGCTCAGAGAAGAAATAAATAAAATAGAGACTACAAAAATAGTCAAAAGAAGCAATAAAAAGCTGTGGTTTTTTTTGAAAAGATAAAATTGATAAACATTTTGTGAGACTTAAAAATAGGAGAGACTCAAATAAAATTAGAAATTAGAGAAGACATTACAACGGAAATCACAAAAATTACAAAGAATCCTAAGACTATTATTAGTAACTATACCATTGTTGTTCAAGTATTATAAACAACTACACACCAAGAAAGTTGGTAACATAAGAGAAGTTGATAAATTCTCAGACAGATAACATCTATCAAAAGTATATTATGAAGAAATAAAAAATCTAAACAGACCAATAATGAGTCAGGAAATTGAATCAGTAATAGAATCTTTCATCAAAGAAAAATTTGGGATCTGATGATTTCACTGCTGAATTCTACCAACTAAAAGGAACTAATACCAATTCTCCTCAAACTATTACAGAAAATTAAAGAGAAGGAATGCTTCCAAACTCATCATCTTACCAGGCCAGCATTCCCCTGACTGCTAAACCAATCAACAACATAACACAACAATTAAAAATAAAAGCCAATCTCCCTGATGAACATAGATACAAAAATTCTTGACATGATAGTAGCAAACTTCATTCAACAGCACATTAAAAAGATTATTCGCAATGATCAAGAGGGATTCGTTTGAGCATAAAAGCATGCTTCAGCATATGCAATTCAATATATGTGGCATACCACATTAACAGGAAAAAACAACAACAACACCACTGGACCACCATTACTGTGGCTCTGGTCAGCAGTTTTACCCTGGCCAGTGCTAGGGAGACTGGGAGGTTTGGACTGGGCATTATTTCTCAGAACATAGCACAGTGGTTGTGACCAGACTGCTTCTTTAGGTGGGACCCAGATCTAACCCTCCTCTTCTGGCAGGGCTTCCCTACAGGAATTCCAGCAACTCCAGCCAGGGGCTTTCAGATGGAACTCTTATCTGCCTGGGACAAAGCACCTGTGGGGAGGGGTGGCTGAAGTCTCAGGTTCAGTGGACTTAATCGTCCCTGTCTGCTGGCTCTGAAGAGTCTGAGTGATCTGGACAAAAGGGGCTTTTCCTAGAACAGCGCACCAGCTGCTCTAAGAGACAGTGAAACTGCTTCCTTAAGTGGGTCCCTGATATGTGCCTCCTGACTGGGTGAGACCTCCCAACAGGGGTCACCAGACACCTCATACAGGAGAGTTCCACCTGGCATCAGGTCAGTGCCCATCTGAGATGAAGCTTCCAGAGGAAGGAGCAGGCGGCAATCTTTGCTGTTCTGCAGCCTCCACTGGTGATAACCAGGTGATACCCAGATATCCAAAAATTAACACAAGATGTATTAAGGAACTAAATGTAAAACCCAAAATTATAAAAACTCAGAAGAAAATCTAGACAATACCATTCAGGACATAGGTATGGGCAAAGATTTTATGATGCAATCGCCAAGAGCAATTGCAGCAAAAGCAAAAATTGACAGATGGAATCTAATTAAATAGTTTCTGCACAACAAAAGAAACTATCATCAGAGTGAACAGATAACCTACTGAATGAAAGAAAATTTTTGCAATCTGTTTATCTGACAAATGTCTAATATCCAGAATCTACAAAAAACTTAAGCAAGTTTACAAAAAAACAAACAACCCCATTAAAAAGTGGGCAAATGACATAAGCAGACAATCCCTGAAAGATGACATTCATGTAGCCAACAAACATATAAAAAAAACCCAACATCATGGATCGTTAGAGAAATGCAAATCAAAACCACAATGAGATACCATCTCAAGCCAGTCAGAATGGCAATTATTAAAAAGTCAACAAACAACAGATGCTGGCGAGGCTGTGAAGAAATAAAAACACTTTTACACTGTTGGTGGGAATGTAAATTAGTTCAACCATTGTGGAAGACAGTGTGGTAATTCCTCAAGGATATAGAAACAGAAATATCATTTAACACAGCAAGCCAATTACTGTGTGTATATCAAGAGGAATATAAATCATTCTATTGTAAAGATACATGCATGAGTGTGTTCATTGTGGCAATATTCACAATAGCAAAGACAAGGAATCAACCCAAATTCCCATCAATGATAGACTAGATTAAAAAAATATGGTACATGTACACCATAGAATTATACTATGCAGCCATAAAAAGGAAGAAGATCATGTCATTTGCAAGGACATAGATGAAGCTGGAAGCCATTATCCACACAGGAACAGAAAGCCAAAGACCACATGTTCTCACAAGTGGGAGCTGAAAAATGAGAATACATGGACTTAGGGAGGGAACAACACATATTGGGGACTCTAGAGGGAGGACAGGAGGGAGAGCATTAGGAAAAAGAGCTAATGCATACTGGGCTTAATACCTAGGTGATGGTTTGATAGGTGCAGCAAACCACCATGGCACATGTTTACCTATGTAACAAACCTGCACATCCTGCCTATGTACCCTGAAACTTAAAAATATAAAAAAAAAATTTTAAAAAGACAGCACCATATTATCTTTTCAAAATGTGCAGAAAAAGCATGTGACAAAATTTAACATTTCTTACAGGAAAAATTTTCAACAAATGAGATATAGAAGGTATGAACATGACCACAATAAAGGCCATAAATAATGAACCCACAGCCAACAACACACTGAATGAGAAAAGATGAAAGGGTTTTTTCTAAGACCAGGAACAAGACACGGTTGCCCGTTTTCACTATTTCTATTCAACAAAGTACTAGAATCCCACCCAAAGCAATGAAGCAAGACAAAGAAATAGAGGGTATCCAAATTAGAAAGTAGAGAGTTAAATTGTCCGTGTTTGCAGAGAGCATGATTACATATATAGAAAGTTATAGAGATACCATGAAAGCACTGTTGGAAATAATAAACAAATTCAGTAAAGTTCCAGGATAGATATAAACTCAGCATACAAAAATTAGTGTTGTTTCCACACATTAATAATGCACTATATAAAAGGAAATCAATGAAACAATTTCATTTACAATAGCTACTCCCCAAAATAAGATACCGAGAAATAAATTTAACAAAGGAAGTGAAAGATCACTATAGTGAAAATTATAAAACATTGATGAAAGAAATTGAAGAGGGTACAAATAAATGGAATGATATCCCATGTTCATGGATTGAAATAATTATTATTGTTAAAATGGCCAGACTACCCAAAAAGAGCTATAGATTTAATGGAATCCCTATCAAAACACCAATGACATTTTTCACAGAAATAGATAAAAAAAACCTCATAAAATTTATATGAAACTACAAAAGACTCCAAATAGACAAATAAATCTTGAGCAAACAACAAAGCTGCAGGCATCACACTACCTGACTTCAAATATATGCATACAACGCTAAAGTAACCAAAAATGTGTGGTACTGACAAAAACAAACACACAAACAAAAAGCAAACCAGACACATAGACCAGTGTGACAGAATAGAGGGCCCGGAAATAAATTCATGTATCTAAAGCCAACTGATTTTTGACAAAGGTGCCAAGAACACACACTGATGAAAAGACAGTCTCTTCGATAAACTATGCTAAAAAAAATTGGATATATACCTGTAGAAGAATGAGACAAGACCCTTATGTCTTACCAGATATAAGAATCACCTCAAAATGGATTGAAGACTTAAATGTAAAGCCTGAAACTATGGTACTACTAGAAGAAAACATAGGCAAAATGTTTTCAAACATTGGGCTGGGCAAGGATATTTTAATAAGACCTCAAAAACACAGGCAACAAAAGCAAAAATAGACAATAATATGTAAAAGTAAAAAGCTTTTGCACAGTGAAGAAAATAACAAAGAGACAACCACAGAATGGGCAAAAATATCTGCAAACTGTATATCTGACAAGGGATAAATGTCCAGAATATATATTAAATAACCTGACAGCAAAAAAACTCCAACTGACTCAAATAAAAACTGGGTAAAAGACCTTAATAAACATTTCTCAGAAGAAATACAAATGACCAATAGGTATATGAAGAAATGCTCTCCATCATTAATCACTAGGGAAATGCAAATGAAAACCATGATGGTATACTACCTCATTTCAGCTGGAATGGTATTGTCAGAAAAAAGGAAGAAACAAGTGTTGACAAAGACATGGAGGAAAGGGAACACTTATACATCACTGGTGGGAATGTAAATTAGTAGAGCTATTATGAAAAACAGTCTAGAGTTTCCTTAAAAAATACAAAATAGAACTACCAAATGATTCAGCAATCCCACTCCTGGGTATATGTTCAAAGGAAATGAAATCGGTATGTTGAAGAGATATCTACATTCTTATGTTTACTGAAGCACTATTCTCAGTAGCCAAGACATGGAATATATCTAAGTTTCCAACAGTGAATGAATGGATGGAGAAAATGTGCTCTCTCTCTCTCTCTATATATATATATATACACAATGGAATAATATCCATCCATAAAAAGAATAAAATCCTGTCATTTGCAACAACATGGATAAATCTGGAGGACATTATGTTCCATTAAATAAACCAGGCAGAGAAACAAATACTGCATGATATCAATCTTATGTAAAATATTTTTTAAAAAAGTTTATTTCATAAAAGAGAGTAGAAGAGTGGCTACCAGAGACTAGGGAGGGGGTGAAGGAGGAGAGGATGAAGAAATATTTGTCAATGGGTAGAAAGTTACTGTTAGATAGGATGAATGAATTCTACTGTACTTTTGCACAACAGGGTGCCTGGTTAACAGTAGGGTATTGTTTATTACAAGACAGCTAGAAGAGAGGCTTTTTAATGTTCTTAACACAAAGATGTAATAAATTAATGAGATGAAGGATATGCTAACTACCCTTACTTGCTTATTATACAGCATATATATGTGCTGAAACATCAAATTTTACCCCATAAATATGTACAATTACAATGTGTCAATTACAAAATAAATAAAAACATTTAAGGCTTTATCTTGGTTTCAAGACTATCTTTTGGAGGCAATAATTCATTCAATGCAGTAATTTAAATAGTGGGAGTTTAACAAATAACAGGCTGAAGTCAGTAACAACTCTTTTAAAGCAAGAGGATTCTGTTGGATTCTTTGAAATCACATAATATGTGTGACCAGGCTGCCTAGAGGTTGGGGCAGGCTTTGCATACATAGTACAAATTTAATTGTGACTGAGCTATCATGCCTAGTAATCATGAACAAGTACTTTTCTGAGTTAAACTTCAGCTACACTCCTTTAAGGCTGTCTTATAAATTAAAAAGTTAGATTTCAGTTTAATAAGGCCATCAGTGAACCTCAGTCAGCAGAATAACTTTTAAAAACATGGCTGTGTGACTAGGGAGTTATCCTTAGATACTATCAGCTTAATCTGGTATCCCCTAATTATGTCTCTCAGTATATGCTAATGTCCTTGGAGAGCAATCAAATACCCTAACTGAAAACCTCCCTTTTGTGGATGTGAAAGGGCCAGACTGGTTTAAAATACGTATAAATATATGTAACATTTTTTCTTTAAAGCAAATGACATACCAGCAGGGAGTTGATACAAGCTGATTTTACAGAGAGGAAACCAAGCCCTTTCATTTATCAAACTTAGGTTTTTTTCTCTAAGAGTAATGTTGAAGACTGAGGTTTATCAATAAGACAATTTGTCTTATATACTTAACACTCACTAATTTTTTAACATGTTTTTAGGCTTTTTTTTTCTTTTGGTCTTTTATTAATATTTTAAGATTCCAAGCCTTTACCCAATAGTCCCTTAGAAATTTTTCCCATATTCCTTGCAGGTGCGACGGCCATGCATTACTACATCTTACAGAGCACTGTCTTTGCAGATTTATTTCTCATTTAGTAATTTCACTTAAACTGGTTCCCATTATGATTGTTTCCTGGGTTGTAAATTATTTTAATATTTGAAGTCCTTATTTACCATTGTGTTCCAGAAAACAAGAAGTTTGCCTTTATTATGAGGGAAAAAAATTTTTTTATTCCTCCTTTGTCTTATTTTTTATTTATTATAAAGTCTACAAATGTGGATAACACAGAGAATAAATCCATTTACAGAACTGCCATTCTGTGGACCCCACACATAATTTCTTGGGAAGAGGTTATAAATTAGAAGTACAATCTCTCAATAAAGAATGAAATATTTAGGCCAGGCATGGTGGCTCACACCTGTAATCCCAGTACTTTGTGAGGCCAAAGCAGGCAGATCCCCTGAGCTCAGGAGTTCAAGATCTGCATGGACAACATGATGAAACCCTATCTCTGCTAAAAATACAAATATTAACTGGGAGTCACCTATAATCCCAGCTACTCGGGAGGCTAAGGCAGGAGAACCACTTGAATCCTGGAGGCAGAGGTTGCAGTGATCCAGGATTGCTCCACTGTACTCCAGCCTGAGAGACAGAGCAAGACTCCGTCTCAAAAGAAAAAAAAAAAAAAAAGAATTGGTAAGTCAACCACAGAAATCATTGGCAATTTTCTATTGCTAGATTTTTTTAGTAGTCATCTTTTACTGCAATAGTCACAAGTTCCTCCTCACACACATTTCAAAGCTATAAATTGCAAAAGTTACACATTTATGCTATTAATGAGGATTCAGTCCATTGCTGTGCTTCATTAATTATTTAACCATCAGCCTCCGGAGAAAGAAAGGAAAGTTCTAATTTTTAGCCTTTGCTGATTTCTTCAGTGTAAATACTATCATCAAGCCGGATTTTAAGTTCCCAATGTGACATCACTAAAAGTAGAATTGCAAAGTGATTCACAGCAGTACCCCATTGTCTAGTATTTCTACCATAATGACCAATTAGATGTAAATAACCTAAAGAGCATAGATAATATTAAATTAATTAGGATGTAATATATTTTTATTAACTTTGTTTATAATATAATTTACTTACTTGTAGGTTTACATAATTAATTTTAAAATAATGTCAGTCTCTAACAATAGCCTCTCAAAATGTAGTGACTGGCTCTCTTGAGCGAGTATGAGCCACCTCCGCCTACAAATGATTCTGCCTTTCTCGGCTTCTTTGTTTTAATGACTTGATTTTAGAAATGTTTTTAGTTTTAAAACATAATAGTTGGTTTTTTCAGAAAAAAAAATACCATATATATATATATAGGACAGAGCAAGTATGTATATATGTAGGTATATGTACATACACACATATCTATGTTTTACTTGTATTTAGTGGAGAAAAATTTTTCTGTGGTTTAATTTATATTCATATTAAATCATTGTTTGAAGCAGGCAGATTTTATCATAAAGAGCAAATTTAAAATTGGGATTCTTTGTTGTTAAAGTTTACTTCAATTTTGTAATTTAACTAAAATGCTTTCTTATTCCATTGTGGATTTTGAAAGGAAAATGATACACAGTAAAAAAATAAGTCTTACATATTAAACTGTCTTCGATTCAAATCCTGGCTATGTGCATTTGAACAATTTAGTTAATTCTAAGAGATTCAGCTACTTTTTCTTAAAATGGAAATAATAACCCCCATTTCTGAGGTTGGGTAAATAATATCGATTTTATACATACGTATATATGTATGTGTGTCTGTGTGTATATATACATATACACACACACACACAGACATGCACACACCACATATATATATGCATGCACACACACACACACACACACACACCACACACATATATATATAATAAATATAAGTTTTCCTCATGCATCAGACCCTTGGTGCCCCGTCTGTGGAGCTACACCTCACTATAAAATTTTTCTAGCTGCTTTGTCTCTTCACAGAAATAGTCGATGCACACTCAGACACATCTCTATATATTGAGCCCCTTATTTTTTCACATAACAGTGTATCTCAGAAATTGTTCCACTAAAGCACACTTAGAACTGCCTTACTCTTTTGGCAGCTGCATAGGACTCCACTGTAAGGATGTACCAACATTTATTTGTCCAGTCTTCTGTTGACAAAAATTTAGGCTTTCAGTGTGCCTTTTTCCTGAAGCATTTTTACAGTAAACATCTCTGTACACACATTGTAGAGCATGTGAGTAGTACTATCAGCAAAACAACTTTAAAGAAGGGAAATTATTGAGTCAATAATTTATTCATCAATAATTTCTTAATTTACACCATGCAGAGTTACTGTGAGAACTGAATGAGACAACAGAGGCTGGGCTCGGTGGCTCACACCTGTAATCCCAGCACTTTGGGAAGCCAAGGCAGGTGTACCACCTGAGGTCAGGAGTTTGAGACAGCCTGGCCAACATGGTGAAACCCTGTCTCAACTAAAAATACAAATATTAGCAGGGCATGGTGGCACACGTCTGTAGTCCCAGCTACTCGGGAGGCTGAGGCAGGAAAATCACTTGAACCCTGGAGGTGGAGGTTGCAATGAGCCGAGATGGCGCCACTGCACTCCATCCTGAGTGACAAGAGCAAAACTCTGTCTCAAAAAAAAAAAAAGATAACAGAGATGAAGTGGCTAATACATAGTTCAGCATCTAGTAAGCACTCAGTAAATGTTAGGTGTTATTAGCAGAGCACCTGTGGCTCTCAATTCCAAGCAGGACCCACAGACTCAGGGGAGCTGGTAAACAAAGGGACACACTTGCAGGCCATACACAGCTGAGCACTCTGGGGCACATGTACAGAACAAGAGCAAGGAGAGCTGGGAGAATATGTCATTACGCAATTTCGTTTCCTTCAAAGAATGACATGGATGTCATTAGAAATGGTCTTACTGGAACTGATAATTAAGTGCTAGGCTTAACTGGCAGATCACTCAGCCGATTGGTTGTTTTTGTTCTGAATGATACAACCAGTCTGACCAAAGTTTTCATTTTTCAGTTGATTACTTTGGCAAGTTTTAAACATTTTAATGTAAGCATTAAAGGCGAAAGAAGTTCAGGCCTTATTACTTAAGTTTATTCACTAATATTTATTGCTGAATTCAGGACATTAAACTACCTCCTCTGATGAGAAAGCCAATAGACTAGAAACTGGCTTATGATTACCAATATCAGGCCTCCATGCCTTTGGCATTCCGGCTGATGTATCAGCTCTGCTGTGTTGCTCATGCCAAAGCAGGGGCTTCACTAATCCCACTTTTAATTGGATTTCCCTCCACATTTGTAACAAGCAACCCTCTGTCTCTATATTAGAATAAATGCTTCTTCCCTGCTGAGTGCTTAAAGGCTCAACATTCAAGAAAGGTGGCAGATTGATTCTAGCTTTTTATTTTCACATATTGGATTCTATTCTTAGTATTTACTGAGCATTCAAAATGTGTAAAGTTCTGAAAATGAAGACACCTTGCTTCCTGTCCCTGGAGCTAATCATGAGAGAAAAAGAAACTATTGGGATTAATTAGCTATTTATTTACATTTAAAGGAAAAACGCTGCATGATCTTCCCCTTTTATTTGAGACAGTGTCTCACTCCATCGCCCAGGCTGGAATGCAAGTGGTGTGATCTTGGCTCACTGCAGCCTTGACCTCCCAGGCTCAAGAGATGCTCCCACTTCATCCTCCTGAACAGCTGGGACTGCAGGTGTGCACCATCATGCCAAGCTAATTTGTTGTGTTTTTTTAGAAGCAGAGTTTCGCCATGTTGCCCAGAATGGCTCCAACTGCTGGACTCAAGTGATCTGCCTGCCTCAGCCTCCCAAAGTGCTGGGACTACAGGTGAGACCCAGAGCACCTGGCCAGTGCCTCTTCCCCACTTCCCCCCAGAGAAAAGACAGTCAAAATATTTAACCTCTTTTTCCCCCATAATATCCATATTGAAGTTCTACGGTTACCCTGTTGTGAGCCTAGGTTGAGGCCAGGCATCTTTCTGGTTGTTTTGCCATGATGGGCATAAAGTATGTCTATTGTGTTAGCTACTTTTAGGGAGCTTCACCAAATGTCAGAACCCAGATCCTACTGATAGTCCTGGCTACTGAGCTGCTTCTGCTACTAGGCCATTTAAAACATTTTGTGAACAGTTTTGTTTTTAATAACCTGGATGCTAATCAGTTAATGACAATGAAAATGGAAAGATTGATTATTACTGGAAGGCAGGAGGAGCTTCCGGAAGAGGAGAGAAGGGTGTTTACCTGGGTGAGAGACACAGCTGAACTGAACTGATATAATCTTTCCTTTCTTCTTACCCTTCCCAGATTTTCTTAAAACCCTCTTCACTCTCCCATGTCTCCCACTCCCATAACCATGACCAAGAGTATCCCTTTCATCAAAGTTGACACCATTTATATAAAAAAGTACATGATTCAGAGTCCAACGACCTTGACACTTCAAAAGGATATTTGCATTCTCAAAAAAGTGTTTGCTAATGCCTTTCCAACGCGTGTATTATGCTAGTGTATTTTAGGTTCAACTCTCTGACACCTCCTGTCTATTCCAGAGACTGTGCTGCTTGTTCTTCTTCTTAAATTTTAACTATTCAGGAGATTAAAAAAAGAAATACCCACAGCATCACTCCATTAAGGCCCTGACTTCTTGAATTCATTGTGTGTGTGTGTGTGTGTGTGTGTGTGTGTGTGTGTGTGTGTGTGTGGCAGTGGAATGAGGGGCAAGAAGACGGGTCGCATTAAAATCTGAGTTCCCACCGACCGCCTGCCTAATGCTTCTTCCTCTCTGTTTCTCTTTTGTATTTCCAATTTTTCCACCTCTACTCACCCTTTCTTCTTTGCCTGCAAACATTCCAGTCAACCTTCTAGGTACAGTTTTTGTCCCTGTTTTTCCCTGGAATTTCAAGAGCACGTGGTCCCCACACCTTTCCTCTGGCTCTTTCTCACCCCACCAACTTGCTCAGTCCTCAGCACCTGCTGTCTGGTCTATGTTCTCACCACTCAACTTTCCGGCATAGCTAATAGGCCAGTCCCATTGAAGCTCCCTGACCTTTTAGAATCTTCAACGTGGCAATCTACTACAGCTTGACTTCTCCCTGCCCACACAAACTGCTCTTGCCTAAGACACTAACGATTCCTTTCCATTATATTCAATATAGGCTTCTCCGTTGACCTCTGGCAGTGTTTAGTACAGTTAACCCAATGTGCTAGTTGATATATCCTTCCTTGTATCCTGGAACACAGACTCTCTTCTGCTTTTCCTCCTACCTCTCTGGTAAAAGTGTCCCAGCCTTTGTTGTTGTCTCTTCCTTCTAATCCTATCCCTTAAATACTGATATTCTTCAGGGATATATCTTGGTACTTTCCTGTTTTTGCCTGGGAGTATGTCTAGTAAGCACATACTCTTCTGAGGTTCCACTTTTCATTTATGTGATAATGACTTCAAAATGTGTAGCCGCAGACTTGATCTCTCTTATACCCATCAAACACATACTCAACTGCCCGCTGGACATCTCCGTTTAAATATAATCTCAAATTTAGCATCACAAGACCAGGTCTCTTCTACAAATCAAATTAAACACACACCCATACACACACAAGCACCATCCCTAGCTACTTTTATATTTGTTACTTGGTGAATGGTAACACCCACCACCTTGTGGCCAAGAAGAAACTAGATGTTTCTCTTGACGTTTCTCTTCTACTGCCCCTACTCCACAAAAGAAATAATGAAGTCTTATACCTCTATCTTTTGAGTCAATTCACATTTCTCAGCCCAAATGGATACTATACAAGACCAAGTCTCCTGAATCTCACTGCCCTGTCTTTTTCCTCCTTCTATTTCTTCATTGTTGCAGAGCAATTTTTATAAAACTAAACTATGATAATACTCATCAGCTACTTCCTATGATTCTCTGGATAGAGTCCACATTCCTTAACATAACCCTCTGCCTCTGAATAATTGGCTTTGTCTTTCCAGCCTTCTGTCTTACTATTTTTCATCTTGTATTTTCTGCCCATTTGCACCTTGCTGTCACTCTAAGCTGAGCTTTCACACTGCAAGGGGATGCTCTCCTCAATTCACTGCCTCAATCTCCTGTCACTTAGAAGTCACTTGTCCCTGGAATCTTTCTCTGACCCCACAGTGTAAGTAACATGTCTGAAACTCTTCCGGATGCCATAACACCCTGTGTTTCTCTCTCTTACCCAAAACAATTATCAGTTTGGGTTCACCTGTCTGTATCACTCAGCAGACTGTAAGCGCTCTTAGATATCAGAAGCCATGCATCTTGTTCCTCTTTGTAATCCCAGTACATCATACAATGCCTGGCACATAATGGATTTTCTAGATAAATGACTTGTTAACAATTTGCTAAGTAAATGACTCCCAATTCTGTGTCTTAGCCCTGGTCTATTTCTTGTAATTTAGCTGCCTGCTGAGCATTTCTAATTGTTTCTAGCTAGTACCTTCATTTCAGTGCACTCCAAAATAAACTCCACATTCTCCAAGACTCCTGACTTTTTTCTCTTTCCATGACAACATTATTATTCCAATCTCCTGGGCCTGAAATCCAGGCATCATCTCTATTTTCTCCCCCTTGTCAGGGACATCCAACGAGTAGTCAAGTCTGTAGATTCTACTTTCAGAGTTTCTCGAAACTTTTCCTTCTTTTACTATTTCTGCTTCTACAATCCTAATATAAGAGATTTGTTACATTTTGATTAGATGACTAGAAGAGTTAATCTCATGGGTTTCAGCCTCTTCTCCTAATAAATCCATTAGATTAATTTCTGAAAAGTGTATTTCCAGTTATATCACTTCTTTGTTAAAAATCTTCAAAGATTCTTTACTCTCTATTTAGTTAAAAACCGAATACTCAGCCTAACATTTAAGGCTTTTCTTAATGTGGCCCCAAGATGACTGTTCATTCTTATCTTTCCTTATTTTTCTATAAGAATGGGATGCTTCCGTTAAACCACATGTTCTACCAGCATGTTCTGCACTTTCCTACATGGACATATTTGTTCTCCCTCTTCCAGATTAGTGGAATACCCTCTTTCCATCCCCTTTCTTCATATGTTAAAATCCTCCCCACACATCCAGTTTGATCATAGAGTCTACGTCTACCATAAAGCTCTTCCTCATCTCCCTTGATGAAATATGATCTCCTCCAGTGTTAAACCCACAGAGTGCTTTGTTTCTTTTACATGGTACTCACTAGTATCAAATTTGTACGTGCTCCTTACTATAATCATACAACTCTAATACTCTGTTTCTCTTCCTGAAAATACACTGAAGTTAGGAGTGATAGCTTACCTATTTTTTTATCAACTCACACCAGCACCAGTTGTAATTCTCCTTGTACATGGATGCACACACACATTACACACACACACAACAATGTGCACGGGCTCATGCACTTGCTTTCATCGCGAAGAAAAGAGTAGAGAAATACTAATTGCTCTGGTCTTCTCTCTGCATCTATTACTTAGGAAACATACACTAAAATACTAACAATGGCTATACTTTTAATTCCTAGGGCATCTAAGATATATCTCATTCTTCCAGCTCATAATCTTTTTTAAACTAATTCAGACTAGAGGCATTACTGGACCAGCTGCTTGCTGTCCTGCGTATTTGGGAAGACTCCCTTTATGGAACTGTACACTGACCAAAGTGAGTCTCTCCCAGGCATCAGCTGCATCCTTGTGCTTTTCAAGGTATTCAGAAAGACCTTGCTGACTCCTCGGCAACTTTAGAAAGCTCTGTCTTCAGGTAGGATTCATGTTCACATTTCCAGATGAAATCACCAGCGCCACTGGAACTTGAGAATGAAGGGAGATCGTTCTTAGCCTGAACAAAAGGGACTTCATGCCTGACTTGTTCCCCAGGGTGAACAAACACAGCCATGTTTACCCTCACCAGGGCACATTTGCAAGCTGAAAAAGACTGGGCATATTCATCCTTTTCCTGTTTAGAGTAATGGGGAGCCCAGCTGGGGTGGTTACTAGGTTCACAAAGAAAGAGGCAAAATTTTGGCAAGTCATTGGGAGACCTAGCAACAAAATTCACTTCCCCCACCCCTTTCCCATCCATTTGAAATGCAGGTTGCCTCAAAGCAGCATGAAATCCCTGGGAACTTCTTGTGCCCTTTCAACAAATCAGCTCGATGAAGGGAGATGACTCAGTCTCCTTTGCCCCTGAAAGCCAGAGCCAACTCTGGCTACCAGCACTCTTGGCTTCACAAAAGAACAATTTACCCTGGTTCCCTCCCAGACTCCAGTCAGTCTCCCTGCAGCTTCAAGTGGCATCAAAGAGGGTATGTATACTCTGTTTAATTATCACTTGCTCTCCTGGAAATACCTCTTTGATGGCCTGTGTGTGGAAATGTGCCAATTTACAAATGGATGCTTCTATTTGCCAA
The DNA here is from genome assembly GCA_004027715.1 of Plecturocebus donacophilus. Taxonomy (NCBI): domain Eukaryota; kingdom Metazoa; phylum Chordata; class Mammalia; order Primates; family Pitheciidae; genus Plecturocebus; species Plecturocebus donacophilus. The sequence continues at coordinate 45,087 of PVKP010004788.1, forward strand.
GTAGAACAGTTCAATGCAAATGAAAGAACTCTTCCTTTACGTTTAGGATTTTATTTATTTATTTATTTTTCTTATGCAAATGGGACAGATAAGCTCTGCCCAATTATGAACTGGTTCTGCTGACTCTCAGCAATTTAAGACCAATAATTATATTACAAACTGCCTACTTTCTGTGGTGCAGTAGAAAGGATTTATAGATATATATGGTGGGTTTTGTTTTTAAAGGAAAATGTGTCTGTTGAATCTTTGTATTGGTGTAGAAACCAGTCCTGACTTGGCCTGGAGCAAGACTGCTGATGGCAAATTGAGACCTGGAGACACATTTCACTGCCTGATGGATGGGAGAAGCTACCCAGCCATGGTGCCTCATTTTTCTCAGGAGCAGGGAGGACTGCACCTCTGTTCAGAGGAAATAAATCATAGGGTCAGAGGTCAAAGGGCATTAGTCTATAAAGTTTTACGACCTGTAGCTGACAATTATTTCTCTTGGGTAGAGGAGCAGGAGGAAGAAAAAAAAGACAACTTGTACTTGTTCTCTTTCTCATTTCTTATCTCTCTCTGAATTTAATTTCCTCATTGTTGCATTCGATCCAAAAACATTGCTTTCTCAGCGTTTCTATTATTTATTCTTCACTATCGCATTCATTTTTACTACTGTTTGCTTCAGCATTCTATTTACCTTTTCTCGGTCGTGTTATTACTGTTTTATTTGTTTCAGCTAGCTTGTCTTCCTTCTCCAGGAACTGACTGTTAGCAAAGCCTTGCTTATTGACAAATTCCTGCCTCCTTGAAGAAATGCTGAATTAAATTGTTGAGATAAATCCTTTGTGTTCTTGTAAATTTTTTCTATTATTAAGGTTATTTTCTTAACTTTACATTTATTTTTGTATTTTTACATTTTATTTTGGGCCCTGGATGGAGGCAAATAGACTGAAGGGTAACAAACAATAGCTATACTATCTTTTTTTTAACATTTATTTCTAATTTTTTTCCTATCTTATTAAAAATTATTGAAAATTAGGCTTTAAAAGCCCTTATAGATTTCTCAGAAAATTTAAAAATAAAATGGACCTCAGCATACATGCATCTATGTAATTTATTTGAAAAAGATATTTCTGAACATTAATGGAAATATGTTCATTCTGGTTGTTTAAACAGTACAAAGATTAGGAATAAAATAAAGAGTAGAACAGAGTAATAGAACTTAACAGACCTCCTATGAACTTTAGAAGAAAACTAAATTAAAAAGTGAGTCTGGAATAGGAGTAATGGAGATCAGAGGCAGAGAAAGTTACAGAATGAATTTGGGATGAGTCATGTGCCCCTTCACATCCCTCAGAACCATCAATAACTGTCATTTTCTGTGTGACAGCTAGAATGAAAGCTTCTCTGAGATAGCTCTGTGTCTTGTATGGAGCTGTATGTCTAGCCTCTAGCATAATTCCTGACACATAAGAAGTACTCATTAAATATGTGCCCTGTGAGTCAATGACTGAACACAATTATCAAAGACTTGTGATAATGGGGTTCTGATTGCAGGAACCTCCCGTTTGCTTATCTGTCCTATACTATGTTGTAGCCCACAGTGCAGTTCTTGTGGTTCTCCGTGTGCACTGTGTTTTCTCACTTTGGGTTTCACCATTGTACTGCCTGATTGGAGCAGACTCCACCCTCTAAGCACTTCTACTTCCTTGTTCCTTTTAGCATTTCATTTAGATGACCTTCCTCAGGATCTGGGTGAGGTGCCGCAACACCTAACAGGCATCTGACTCTACTGGAGTTGCATGTTTGACTTGCTAGGCTGAAAGCACCTTGAAGGTAAAAAGACTGTCTTACACAGCTCTGTACTCTCAGTGTCTAGCCCAGAGCATGAGACACAATAGAAGCTAATATATATGTTGAATTAATAATGAATGAAGGAGCAGCAACAACAAAGGGAAGAAATGGAAAGGAGAGATTAGCAGATAATGGCAAGAAGGGGTTGAAAAGCAGTCCTCTGTCTTTACCTTGAGAATACAAAGCACAATCTTATAAAACAATTAAATTGCTTTTGATTCCAGTGCCCTCTTATGGGGACCACCTGGTTAGATATCTGTTGTTCTGAGAGATTCAAGGTAAGGAATGAATTGGGTAGAGTAGATTGTTCAGTAAAGAGTATAAATGACTAGAAGTGAGAGGTAGCATCATGGGTGGCATTGTCCCAGCCATAAAGTGAAGAGGGCACCATGGTGGATTCTCCCCCTCTACCTGCTAGAATTTATTCCCCACTCTCCTTTAATATTTTCCTTCTCATCGTTTGAATCTACATTTTTATTGACTCTATAAAAATATCTTATTAATTTCTACTTTACCACCTTTTCTCAGTTTCCCCTTTTCTGTTGTTTCTTCTCCCCCTTCTCACATATAAAATATGGTCCTTTAAAGATCAATTATATTTTTCTGCCTTTAGACTATATTAAGACGTGCAAATGAATCTAAGCCTGTCATCTTTGGAACACCTACAATATTGCCACCTACACTATACAATCGATAGATGACATAACTACGAATAACACTGTACTGCCTACTGCTTTATCCACTCAGTTTGTCTCCCAGCCAGACTATAAACTCCTTCAGTTCAGGTACTACACCTTGGACTTTTTGTAATCCTTTAAAGCACTTGGCCTTATAAGATGCCAGTTACCTCACGAATAACTGATTGAGAAAAATGGGTTACTAGATAAAATATATATGTAATGTCATCCTCAGTCAGCTGATTAGCCTATCCAAATTTTGCTTTTGGTGCATCCCGATTTTATAATTCTATATGGATATACGTATGTAAGCACAGATATGGTTATAATTTTAGGTGTAAATATAGAGAAGTAGAAAGAGCTCCTTCACTGTTTTATTGGGCACTTCAGATTCAAGAAGTTCTTGTGCTTGCAAGCTTCTTTTCTCTTATTTCTTCTAAGAGGGGATGACAAACAGTTGTTTACTGCCCTTTGAATAATGGACTGTCACGAATGCTACTTCTGGTTTCCTCCTTTCTTGGCTAAACAACCTTAGCCCCTTTAGATATTTAAATGCCATGAACAGATGCTCAATAATATTACTTGGTGGTTAGCCATAATTTATAGTACTTATTTATGGAAGTCGATGAAAATAGAAGCCTTATGTATTTTTAAACTTTTCTTTCACATATGGCATACTTTACAGAGAGTGAGGATTTAGGTGAATGGATAGATGAATGCAGCTAATATTATTATTTTGGTCTCATCTAAAAGGGGGGAAACATACGAAACAGTAGAATGAAAGCTAAACTGCAAAAGATGCTATTTTACTATTAACTCAGACTTTTCTTATGCCAGATGGTGTTCGAGGAAAGCTTTTGATTTTTGATGATAGGCATCTCCTTTGAATTTTGCTAGCCAGACACATTTCCTCTCTTCTCAGTATGCAGAGACAGAGCAGCCATCTTTTATATACCTCCTAGATAAAGTAACTGGTTTGGCATTTACCGGTGACTGTGGATCTGGCAATTGCTCAGAATTTCATTAGTGCTCCAGTCATATGTAGAAGATGCTCCCAGAGGTAAGCATGAGATCTTCATCAGTAGAGTTACTTTAGGCTCAGCTTTACTAAAACAGCATCAGATCCTAATAGGACCTACCAGACTTAATTTAAGGAGCTACAGTGGACTAACAACAATGTACTGTGATATCCAAAATATCAACACAGTACTACAAGTAATCACAAATGTGTGTGTGTTTGCGTGTGTGTGCATGTGATGTATATGGTAGAGTGGAGGGCTGTTGATGTATATGGTAGTGGGTTGTTTTTGTACCATACCATATAGGTCTTGGTACTGCCCCTCAAGAAAGACATAAGATTATAAAAGGGAAGGTATCTGAATAAGCAAAAGAGAAAGAGGTTGCCATGTTAGTAAAACTAGATCTTGATGATGGAAGGAAACTGAGAGGTCAGTTAACACAACTTCTTACTTGATGGGGAATGTCATTTCCATTGTCATCAGTAATGTCAACTATCCTTGGAAGACTATATTAAAAGATTGTTATTTGTAAACATAAAGACAGAGAAAGAAGAAGAATTGAAACTATTAACTTCAATTAATAGTTGGGAAGGCCAAAGATAGGGTAAGCATGGGTTTAGTCACCTATTAGCAGAATATCAGACTTAAAGGCACTTCTTGAAGCTGAGATGGGTTTGTGCTTGTGGCATTTAGCTCAGCAGGACAGAATGGAAATTACACTTTTAGTCCTAAGTGCTGGATTCTAGCACAAGCTCCATATAGCTAACTATGTAGCACCAAGCTATACACATGGCTTCTTACCTGTAAAATGAACAAGTAGAATTAAATGATTCCTAAGTTATTTTCCAGCAAGAAATTATGTGGTCCTAAGGAAAATATTTACTTCTAACAGTGGATCAACTGTAGTACTGATATGAATCTCAAACTTTATAGCACGTTCTCCTCTACTGAAAATTATATAGTTATTGTGTCTGCCCCATAGGCTTGCTCCATATCTTTTTCTTTTTAAGATCATCTTGCTTCCAGATTCCTCCCACAGACTCAGTGTTGGATTAGAGAGGTATTAATGCTCACAAGGATGATTCTAAGGCTATGATGGATGTTGTCCAGGTTGTATACTGCACAAGGGTACCCAACTGAAGGAGCAAGTGGGAGATGCTAGCAGGGTGCCTTGGGTAGATGCATCCATCTGAAGGCAGGCACACCTATTGCTAATCCATTCTAGGGTATTGGCTTAGCACATTCTGAGAAGTGGTATTCACCCATTTATCCTATGATATGAAAAGGTCTGAACTATACCAACACTATTAGCATTGGTTCTCCAATGCTGAACATATATCACAAAACCAATTTCAGAGACTCCTGGGTTAAAAAGATATGTAACATATCAGTTCCTCTTAAGGGAACATTCCAGACAGATCAGATTAAACTTTTGCATCACCTATTTTGTTGGAATAACAGTACATTATCATGGGAGAATACATTTTTTAAACGAAATTTATTGGATAAAACATCCTCCAGGCTAACTTGCACTGAATCCCTGCTGAATGATCTCAAATGAGTAAAACAAATTAGGTACACTGCATTAGGCCTTAGCATGCACGGTACAATCAAAAGGAGATGCAAACACTCTCTGTAGGTGCCCTGCCTGGCAGGGGAAGGCAAATCTCACTGAAGCACTTGTTGGTATTCCTTCTTTCTCAGGAAGAATTTGATAGACTTTTCTGCAGATAATCAGCAACCTATCTGGGGTTTGGAGTGAAAATGTGGTGTGTAAGTCTGCCCTAAAATTTCATGGAAAATGTAAATTGCCTGAGTTTTCTTCCAAATCAAATCAGACTGAAAATGGCTCCCATAGCTTCTCCCTTCAACCATAAGATGCCCATTAGGTCCAATTAATGCTGAGACCCTGGCAGTCTGTATGCCTGATTCATTAATGACTAGCCTCATTTACAGTTGAAAAAGTAATGCAATGGAGCAATTACAATAATTTCCTGCTTTTTCCACACTGACCCATGCTCCACCAACAGCTGACCTCTTCCCTCAGAGAAGCTTTCCTCCAGCTGGTCAATGGCAGCATATGCTCAGGTGACAGTGGACATGGCAATAACAAAGGTGAAATCTCACCTAGCATCACAACCTCCATGCTTATTTCAGACCAAACATGAGACTCTTTCTTTTTAAATGAAATTTCTAATTTAATTAAGGATGGAACAGACAGGCCGAGACCTCGATAACTCTGCAGCACATTGCTTTTCTACAAGGTATTCACTGCAGCAACACCCTCTAAATCTGTAAAATATCCTGCTAGCCTCATTACTAACATGAAACTGGCTCAATTAATTTGTAATGCTGCTCTGTGTCAGAGATGCTGGTTTTTACAATATAAATATAAATACACCCATATATATGTACATCTTTTAAACTCTGAGTATTTCATTGCAATGACTACAGATAGTTATTTATTTAGCTGTAACAGTCAAGTGAACTTTTCTCCATATCTTGCTGCATTCTTCCTATTCTCCAACCTAAACAGGGATACAAACAAGAAGGGGCTGGAATTCTGGGCACCAGCCAGTGTCCCAAATTTACCGTAGCCAGAGAAACGGGAGAATGCAGCCTCAGGTCTAGGAAGCCAGGAAACACTAATCTTCTTCAAAATGAGAAAGTGGCTCTCTCTGCCTTGGAGGGAAAACACACCAGGCCCAGCAATCTCTTTTCTCCATGAACTTGGCAAACATTTTTCTCCCTACTCCTACTCTTCCTGCTCATAGAAGAAAGCATGACACACTTATTAGCACAGTCATTTTAAATACTGTTTTGCTTAAAGCAGCATCAAATTCTAAACAAAAATCTGTGAGTTTTAATTTTAATTTTTAGTTTATTTCTAGTGGGAGCTGGGCTAAAATATAATTTTGTACTTTGTACAAACAACAGTGTAAGTAACATTGAAGAGGAAATTTTTATGCTGCTGATATGGTTTGGCTCTATGTCCCCACTCAAATCTCATCTCAAATTGTAATCCCCATGTGTTGAGGGAGGGACCTGGGGGGAGGCCATTGAATCGTGGGGGTGGTTTCCCCTATGCTGTTCTTATGATAGTGAGTTCTCATGAGATCTGGCTTTGCCTCTCCTCACCTCCCTTCCTTCCTTTCTTTTTTTTATTTTTGAGTTTCTCTCTTGTTGCCCAGGCTGCAACGCAGTGGCATGATCTCGGCTCACTGCAACCTCTGCCTCCCAGGTTCAAGAGATTCTTCCACCTCAGCCTCCTGAGTAGCTGGGATTACTGGCACCTGCCTCCATACCCAGCTCATTTTTATATTTTTAGTAGAGACAAGGTTTCATCATGTTGGACAGGCTTGTCTCGAACTCCTGACCTCAGGTGATCTGGTAGTTTTTATAAGTGGCAGCTTCCTTTCTCTTTCTTTCTCTCTCTCTCTCTCTCTCCTCTCTGTCTCTCTCTCCCCCTCTCCATCCTTCCCTCCCTCCCTCCCTCGCTCCTGTCACCATGGGAAGATGTGCCTTGGTTCCCCTTCCTGTTCCACCATGATTGTAAGTTTCCTGAGGCCTCCCCAGCCATGTAGAACCATGAGCCAATTAAACCTCTTTTCTTTATAAATTACCCAGTCTCTGGCAGTGTATTTATAGCAGTGTAAAAACAAACTAATACAGCTGCTAAGCAGAATCAGTGGTTTTCCACATCCTTTTGCAATAGTACATTTGATCAAAATCCCTCCTGAGCCATTAACAAGCATGTGACCTTGAACAAGTCTGTAAACCTCTATAGGCCTCAGTCTGCTCATCTGTAAAATGAGAGCATTGGATTGGATTTTCTCTATGTGATCCTTATACCTGTAAGAGGTTATGATTCTGTACATTAATTGCAAATGACTCTTACATAAGTGATAAAAATAAGTGGCCCAACACACTACTGAAATGAAGGCTGTTTCTAGCTTTTTTTCTCTTGGATGAAGATGGAAATAATAATCATTATCTGGGGCCTTGGGGGCTACTTGCTCGTACTCAGGCTTTTTGGAAAGTTGAGATGCATTAATTGGCTATCTTCTGGGTCCAAATCTAGTTCAAAATTGATTAGGGAGTTTGCATTTTTCTCTGTGAGATTCAGCAGTGGCTAGGTACTCAAAATAAGTTATTGTTAAACCAGGAAGCATAGTCTTACTCTCTGGAGGGCTCAAACTAAAACCAACTTTATTCCTACTTAAGCCTCTGGTAATTTTCTAGAGGAGGGAGGGACCAAAAAATTACCGAGTCCATTAGACATTTCTGATATGTTTAAACTGAAACACAGTTTTATATATCCATAGAGTTAGAATGATACCTGGTAAACTGTATTAACTGTACTATCCAACCCAGGTAAGTTTACTCTTTATGTTTATGACTTGTCATTTATTTAAAAAATATTATTATCTACAAGGATTCAGTGGCTACAATGCCTTTTATTTTGTATAATGCTGTTTTTAGTCAGATTAAGCAAAGATTAATAGCACCAGTTTGTTTTTTTCAGAGAAAAGCAAAAGCCCTTGGATGTATGGACAGAAGTTACACAGGGTTAACTGCATCCTTACAAACCTCTATGGAAAGGGATGACAGGACTTTGGCTTCCTTCCCTCAATGGCTATATCAGTAGCAGAAGTGCTATAATTTCATTTCTTGGGCAAACTATTCAGATAACCCTTCACACAGAATTATAGCTTCTATTAAAAATGTGTATTCTTTCCCAAAGCCTTTTTATTCTCTTGTTTTAATGTAAAACAATTGAGAGTTATAACAGCACATTGGAAAAGAATTATTATCCTTGTCTACATCCTTAGGGGACTTGATTAATATAAGAATCGCTTCCTCCTGACTAATGATACTACAGGTTGCAGGAGCATTCCCCAAACAATTGTGTAATTCAAGTCTTTTGTATCTTGTGTGTATCTGACAGACTGGTCAATAGCTTCTGCTGAAGAAAAGTATTCCTCTCAATTTCAATCACAAAGCGACCTCCAAGGAGAAATTCTCAAGTCTCATAAGTAGGCTGGACTTAGAACATCAGGCTCACGTGTGACACTCCTGCCTCAATAGAGATGTTGAATTCCAAAAGATGTTGAATTCCAAAGAGGAGGCTGTACAAGGACATCTGGAGGATGAATGACAGAGAAAGGTCATGTACTGTGATACAGAGAAAAACAGTCAGGTAAATGGTACCAATCTTAAATTATTTTTATATGATGATACCAGCAATAATAAGCTATTATATATGGAGCACTTAACTTTCTGCCAGCTAATTTTGGAAGTGTTTTATATGTATTAACTAATTTAATCCTCACCTCAACCTTATAAAGTAATGTATAGGACTATAATATGTAAGTAGTTTTCTCTACTACTGTTTTACTTAATATTGTTTTGTTTGAATTTTCCTATATCAGTTATTTCCATTTAATCGTAAAAGCTGTTGACTTCCATCATTTAGGTAATCTACGACTTCATTCACTCATTCCAATATCACAAACTTGGCTTGGAAGTTTCCTCTTTGCCAAGAAAGGGGAGAGAAGATTCAGAAGATAATAGGGGATGAGTAAAGGATGAATATATATTTTATTGCAGTTTCTCAATACTGTCAATTGAGTTGTATGCCTTTTCTCTGATAAAGCTGTAGTTAGGTTTTCAACTATGCCAAAATGGCTAATGATAGATTTGGTGCCTAGTACGGACTGAACTGTGTCTGCCTGTCCCCTAATTTATACGTTTAAGTCCTAATCTTCAGTATCTCCGAATATGACTACATTTAGAAATATGGCCTTTAAAGATTAAGGTTAAAGGAGGTCATAATGGTGGGCCCTAACCCATGAGACTGTATTTAGAGATAAGGCCCTCAAAGAGGTGACTCAATTTAAACAAAGACATTAGGGCAGGCTCCTAAGCCAATCTGACTCGTGTCCTTGTAAGATAAAATCTGGTTCTGAGGGAGACACTGTGGGCACACACAGAGAGGGATGACTATGTGAAGAGGTGGCAAGAATGCGGCTATCTGCAAGCTAAAGGCCTCAGAGATAGACATACCCTGCCTGCACCTTCATCTTGGACTTCCAGCCTCCAGACTTATGAGTAAACAAATTTTTACTGAGAAAGCCACCAAGTCTGTGGTATTTTGTTATGGCAGCCCTAGAAAACTGATATATTATAGAGCAAAATGCAGGTTTTTACTGTTTTTAATTTAACCATTTCCCCTTTAATTAGCTGAAATAAATTTGTACTAAGGAAAAAGCAAGTCTTGATAAGCCTTTTGAACACATGTTGAAAATGGCCAGTCACAGACTCAGACCATATGTACATAAGTAATTTAACCCTGGTGATTTAGTAACACTACAGAGAGCCTATGGGAAGTGTCTAGCAGAGGAATAGTGGTATTTACAGATTTGACTAAGCAGCATTTGGTGTTCCTCAATCCTAGGAACTACCAGATATTGTAGCATCCCATGACCATGGGCATCTGTAGGTCCATCCACAGAGCAGCAAAGAGCAAACAGCACAGACAAATATCTTTTAATTGTCCCGCCTTTCCATGGCATAGTTGGGTCTTGACATCAGTTGTCTTGATGCCAAGTCTTTACTTTTTCAGTATATAGGCTTAAAAATGTACAGAACATACTGGCATTCAAGTATTTATTAAATTCTAATTATATATTGTATATTTATACTGTGCTTTGAGTAGTGGAAGCAGATCTGAGAGAGTACTGATATGTATCCCTGTTCCTGAGGAAATCTAGAGGTCCAAAATCCTAAATAACTGAGATGTGTCATCTAGCCACATTATTATGCTGAGTGCTCCTTATGCATCCTGGAAAATAAGGCCCATGTGAAAATAATATCTTTAAAAATTTTGGCACAAATTTTTATGACAGTGTTGATTAAACACTAAAAAAAGATAAAAGCATATGCTGTCATTTTTAAGCACATATGTCTCCCTTCAGAGAAATCACATGTTTTCTCTCTCTCTGACAATGCCTTTGGTTATCCATTGAGGAATTTAAACATTTCCAACATTAAGAAGAATTTTATTACATAGATGGTCTTAATGTCTAATGTAGCAGTTTGTCTATTTCTTCCGTTTAGGTCTTCAGCAAAAAGAGAGAACAGCTGGTCTTAATCTTTTCTATGTCAGTTTTTCACATACTGGGCGACTTAAAAGGGTGAGCTACCTCATGCCTGTCAATTACAATAGCAGACTTGAATTCATATAACCTTGTTTCTTTTAGCTCCCTATGCCTGAGAAACAGAGGGTGGGGAATAACTGGTGTTTGGCAGGGTTTCACAGGTTACCATAATCTTATTTGCAAACAGTGTCTGTACTCATCAGATTTGTCCTACTTCTTTAGCAAAGTGCCTCAGGAAAAGTACACAGGATAACCAAGAAAATTTCTTCTGTGCATGATTGAAGAAAACTCACCAAAAAAAGGCAAACAAGTCCCTTTGACTCTTCCTGTGTTGTTCGTGTTTTGTAAAATGTGTTAAACACTTGTGATACACATTTTGTTGAACACTTGTGACCCTTATGATCCTGAATTGCTAACCTTTAGATTACAAAACAAAGGTTTTAGGGTTTTGGCCCCTATAGATTAGCTTCGTCATGTCAACCCTCCCATTCTCAACAATAATTAAACCTAAACAAAATTAAAAACTAACAAATAAACAACTATTTGAAGGCATTGCAGTGACTAAAAACAAGCAGAAACTAGAGAAGACGCCTTTTGAAAGATGAACTGCAATAGGTGAAACCATTTTGTAGCTATTTGCTTCAAAATATATATAAAATACAGCAGAAAGACACAAAACTACATTCTTAAGGTGTCAGAGAATAGTTTTGGGTTGTCAGAGGAGTCAGGATGTTTGGGGAAGAAATCTTGAAAGAACTAAAGAGGTGATCCCTGAAACAAGTGTCCGAAATTTCCCCAGACATTTCACTAGTGAGTAAACTATGTATTTACAGGGAAGATCCTAGGAGGCCAGAATAAAAGCAGCAGGTGGAGGCTAAAATTACTGCATAGAGAGTCAGCTAATACCAATGCAGAAGAGACAGAGTTTGAGTATCAAATTAACTGCCTACTAGAATATTAAAAAAAAATCATTCCCCAGATAAACATAGTGGAATCCAGAATCTTTACAGTGCATCATTCGTAATGTCCTGGATCCAAATAAAAATCATTAGATATGTAAAAATAAAGGAGAATGTGACCCTCACTCGTGAAACAATTAATGGAAACAAACCTCCAGGTAAACCAGATGTTGCAAGAAGCAGAAAAATACTTCAAATAGCTCTTACAAATATGTTTAAGTTCTTAAAGGGAAATATGTGTATAATAGATGAACAGATGGGGAAATCTCAGCACAGAAATAAAAACTATTAAAAAAAGGGGCAAAGGGGGAATTATAGACCCCTAAAATACAGTAATTGAAGTGGAAAATTCACTGGAAGGGCTTAAAACAAGTTTGAGATAGGAAAGGAAAGAATTGGCAAACTTGAAGATACATCAGTAAAAATTATCTAAACGAAAGAACAAAGAAATGAAAATTGGAAGAAACTCGAACAGAGCTTCGGAGATCTGTGGGATAATAACAAGACATCTAACGTACATGTAATTTGAGTTGTAGAAGTCAAGGCAAGAGAGAATGGAGCGGAACAACAACAATTTGAGGAAATAATGGCTGGAACCTTTTCAAATGTGCTGAAAAACACCAATTATAGCTTGGAAGATACAGTATTTTTAAAATATTCATTTTCCCCAAATTAATATTCAATTTTAATCTCAATCATAATCCAACAGCTATTTTTATAGAAATCGATAATGTTGTATTAAAATGTACATGAATATGTAAACAACCTAGAATTTGCAAAACAATCTTACAGGAAACAATAAAGAAAAATCTAGAAGGCTTGCACTATTTGACTCTAAGAACTACTCTAGATTAATTTAGTCAAGACGACATAGCACCATCACAAAGATAAACAAATAGATCAACGAAATAGAATGGAGTGTCCAAATGAACCCAGGTATATATGGCAAATTCAATCACAATAAAGTTGCCAATTTAATTCAATAAGAAAATGACAGCCTTGTCAATAAATGGTGCTGGATTAACTGAATATCCATATGAAAATGAAAATATTCAGCTCCTAGTCACATCATGCACAAAAATTAATTTGTGATAGCTCAGAGGCCTAAACATAAAATCAAAATCTATAATGCTTTCAGACAAAAGCATACAAAAATATTTTTATTAACATTACAAACATTAAGGAAATAAATAGGCAAGCCAGAGTATAAAAAAAATTCAAAAATATGTATTTATAAAACATATATTTGACAGAGGACTTGTATCTAGAATAAACTCATAATTCCCACAGTTCAAAATATGAGCAGAAGACGTAAAAATTTCAAATTAAGTTATATACAAGACCAACCAATACATGAAAATTACTCAGCAAATTTAAATGATTTATCACTGAATTCCTATAAAATGGCTAGAAAGTAAAGATCTAATGACATTGATATTGCAAAGATGTGAACAACTGGAACGCTCACACTGGTAAGAACATAGCATTTCATATAACCACTTTCATATGAAAGTTTGACAATTTTTCTTAAATTGCCTATCCTTAGACCCAGTTTTATTTTCCTAGGTATATATAGAAGAAAAATGAACACATATGTCTACACAAAGATTTAAACCAGAACATTCACAGGAACTTTAACAATTATAGCCAAACACTGGAAACAATTCAAATGCACACTGGCAGAAAAATGGATAAACAAGCTATTGTATAGTCATAAAACAGAATACTACCCAATAATAACAATGTCTGATCTGTTGAATCACTTAACAACCTGGATTACTCTTACAAACCATATGTAGAGTGAAAGACCACAGGCTAAATGATTTTATTTTTGTAAAGTTTTAGAACAAGCAAACCTTATCCAAGACAAAAGGAAAATGGTAATACTGATTGTCTGCTTTGGGATAAAAGGGTATGACTGGAATGGACTACAACAAAGCCTTCAGGAGAGACAAGAAGGCCCTGTTATAACGAGGTGTGGATTGTGGGTTACACAGTTGTATTCTGTTTTTGAATTGTACATTGAATGTTTGTGTATTTTACTGTAGGTGAATTACACCTCAGTGAAAAAAATTAAGGGCTCCCTGATGCCCATGTATCCTGACTAGGAGATACCTCCCAGCCAGGGCAGACAGACACCTCATATAGGAGAGCTCTGGCTACCAACTGGTGAGTACTCTTTAAGACAGAGCTACCTGAGGAAGGAACAGGCAGCAATATTTTCTGTTCTGAAGACCCCACTGGTGATTCCCACTCAGGATCTGTAGTGGATCTCCAGCAAATTCCAGCAGATCTGCAGCAGAGAAGCCTGACTGTTAGAAGGAAAGTTAACAGAAAGAAATAGTTTCAACATCAACAGAAAGGACATGCACTCAGAGACCTCATCCAAAGGTCACCAACTTCAAATATCAAAGGTAGATAAATCCACGAGGATGGGAAGAAACCAGTGCAAAAAGGCTCAAATCTCCAAAAACTAGAACACCTCTTCCTCTCCAAGGGATCACAACTTCTCACCAGCAAGGGAACAAAACTGAATGGAGAATAAGTTTGACAAACTGACAGAAACAGGCTTCAGAAGATGGGTAACAACAAACGTCTCTGAGCTAAAGGAGCGTATTCTAACCAAATGCAAGGAAGCTAAGAACATTGAAAAAAGGTTAGATGAAATGCTAACTAGTATAACCAGCATAGAGAAGCATATAAATGACTTGATGGAGCTGAAAAACACAGCACAAGAACTTAGGGAAGCATAGACAATTTTCAATAGCTGAATTGATCAAGCAAAAGAAAGAAAATCAGAGATTGAAGATCAACTCAATGAAATAAAGCAAGAATTCAAGATTATAGAAAAAAGAGTAAAAAGAAATGAACAAACCTCCAAGAGATATGAGATTATATGAAAAGACCAAATCTACATTTGATCAGTGTACTTGAAAGTGATGGACAGAAGGAAACCAAGTTAGAAAATACTCTTCAGGATATTATCCAGGAGAACTTCCCTAACCTAGCAAGGCAGGACAAAATTCAAATTCAGGAAATACAAAGAACACCACAAAGATACTCCTTGAGAAGAGCAACTCCAAGACACATAATCGTCAGATTACCGAGGGTTGAAATGAAGGAAAAAATGTGAAGGGCAGCCAGACAGAAAGGGGTAACCCCTTTGTGGGGGTTACCCACAAAGGGAAGTCAATCAGAGTCACAGCAGATCTCTCAGCCAAAACCCTAGAAGCCAGAGGGGAGTAAGGGCCAATATTCAACATCCTTAAAGAAAAGAATTTATAACCCAGAATTTTATATCCAGCCAAACTAAGCTTCGTAAGCAAAAAATAAATAAAAATCCTTCAGAAAAAAGCAACTGCTTAGAGATTTCATGACCACCAGGCCTGCCTTACAAGAGCTCCTGAAGGAAGCACTCAACATGGAAAGGAACAACCAGTACCAGCCACTGCAAAAAACATATCAAATTATAAAGACCATGAACACTATGAAGAAACTCCATAACTAATGGGCAAAATAACCAGCTAGCATCAGAATGGCAGGATCAAATTCACACATAACAATATTAACCTTTAGTGTAAATGGGCTAAATGCCCTAATTAAAAGACACAAACTGACAGATTGTATAAAGAGTCAAGACCTATCGGTATGCTATATTCAGAAGACCCATCTAAAGTGCAAAGACACATGTAGGCTAAAATAAAGGGATGGAAGAAGATTTACCAAGCAAATGGAGAGCAATAAATGCAGGGATTACAATCCTAGTCTCTGATAAAACAGATTTTAAACCAACAAAGATCAAAAGAGACGAAGAAGGGCATTACAGAGTAGTAAAGAGATCAATGCAACAAGAAGAGCTAATAATCCTAAATATATATGCATCCAATGCAGGAGTACACAGATACATAAAGCAAGTCCTTAATGACCTATAAAGAGACTTAGACTCTCATGCAATACTAGTGGGAGACAACACCCCACTGTGAATATTACACAAATCAACAAGACAGAAAATTATCAGGATATCCAGGACTTGAACTCAGATCTGGATCAAGTGAACTTAATAGACATCTACATAACTCTCTATCCCAAATCCACAGAATATACATTCTTCTCAGAAACACACTGCACTTATTCTAAAATTGACCACATAAGTGAAGTAAAACACCCCTCAGCAAATGCCAAAGAATGGAAATTTTAACAGTGTCTCAGAGCACGGTGCAATCAAATTAGTACTCAGGATTAAGAAACTCACTCAAAACTGCACAACTGCATGGAAACTGAACAACCTGTTCTTGAGTGACTACTGGATAAATGATGAAATGAAGGCAGAAATAAAGATGTTCTTTGAAACCAATGAGAATGAAGACACAATATGCCAGAATCTCTGGGACAAATTTAAAGCAGAGTCTAGAGGGAAATTTATAGCACTAAATGCCCACAAGAGAAATGAGGAAAGATCTAAAATTGACACACTAACATCACCATTAAAATAACTACAGGAGCAAGATCAAAGAAATTCAAAAGCTAGCAGAAGACAAGAAATAACTAAGATCAGAGCAGGCCTTAGGAGATAGAGACACAAAAATCCCTTCAAATAATCAATGAATTCAGCAGCTGGTATTTTTAAAAGATCAACAAAATAGACAGACCCCCTAGCCAGAATAATAAAGCAGAAAAGAAAGAAGAATCAAATAGATGCAATAAAAAATAATAAAGGGGATATCACCACTGATCCCACAGAAATACAAACTACCATCAGAGAATACTACAAACACCTCTATGCAAACAAACCAGAAAATCTAGAAGAAATGGATAAATTCCTGGACATCTACACCCTCCCAAGACTAAACCAAGAAGAAGTTAAATCCCTGAATAGACCAATAACAAGCTCTGAAATTGAGGCAGAATTAACAAATTAATAGTCTACCAACCAAAAAAAGTACAGGACCAGATGGGGGCACAGGTGACTTCTACCAGATGTACAAAGAGGAGCTGATACCATTCCTTCTGAAACTATTCCAAACAATACGAAAAGAGGGAATCCTCCCTAACTCATTTTATGAGACCAACATCATCCTGATACCAAATCCTGGCAGAGACACAACTAAAAAAGAAAATTTCAGGCCAATATCACTGATGAACATTGATGTGAATATCCTCAATAAAATACTGGCAAAGTGAATCCAACAGCACATCAAAAGCTTATCAAACACGATCAAGTTGGCTTCATCCCTGGGATTCAAGGCTGGTTCAACATATGCAAATCAATAAAAGAAATCCATCACATAAACAGAACCAAAGACAAAAACCACGTGATCATCTCAATAGATGTAGAGAAGGCCTTCAACAAAATTCAGCAGCCCTTTATGATAAAATCTCTCAATAAACTAGGTATCGATTGAATGTATCTCAAAATAATAAGAGCTATTTATGTTGCCATAAATATATCATTTATTATATTTAAGCCAATATCATACTGAATGGGCAAATCTGGAAGCATTCCCTTTGAAAACTGGCACAAGACAAGGATGTCCCCTCTCACCACTCCGTATTGAAGTTCTGGTCAGGGCCATCAGCCAAGAGAAAGAAAGGGTATTCAGTTAGGAAAAGAAGAAGTCAAATTGTCTCTATTTGCAGACAACACGATTGTATATTTAGAAGACCCCATCATCTCAGCCCAGAATCTCCTTAAGGTGATAAGCAACTTCAGCAAAGTCTCAGGATACAAATTGAATGTGAAAGAGTCACAAGCATTCCTACACACCAGTAATAGACCAACAGAGAGGCAAATCATAAGTGAACTCCCATTCACAATTGCTACAAAGAGAATAAAATGCCTAGGACAACTGACAAGGGATGTGAAGGACCTCTTCAAGGAGAACTACAAACCATTGCTCAAGGAAATAAGAGAGGACACAAACAGATGGATAAACATTCCATGCTCATGGTTAGGAAGAATTGATGTCATGAAAATGGCCATACTGCCCAAAGTAATTTATAGATTCAATGCTATCCCATCAAGCTACCACTGACCTTCTCAGAACTAGAAAAAAACACCTTAAACTTCATATGGAATCAAGAAAGAGTGTACATAGCCAACACAATCATAAGCAAAAAAAAAAAAAGAAAAAGTAGGAGCCATTACGCTCTCTGACTTCAAACTATACTACAAGACTACAATAGTCAAAACAGCATAGCACTGGTAAGAAAACAGAGATAAAGACCAATGGACATAACAGAGGCCTCAAAATAACACCACACATCTACAACCATATAACCTTTGACAAATCTGACAAAAACAAGCAATGAGGAAAGGATTCTCCATTTAATAAATGGTGTTGGGAAAACTGGCCAGTCATAGGCAGAAAGCTGAAACTGGATTCCTTCCTTATGCATTATACAAAAATTAACTCCAGATGAATTAAAGATTTAAACATAAGACCTAACACCACAAAAACTCTGGAAGAAAACCTAGGCAATACCATTCAGGACATAGGCATGGGCAAAGACTTCATGACTGAAACACCAAAAACAATGGCAACAAAAGCCAAAATAGACAAATGGGATCCAATTAAACTAAAGAGCTGCTGCACAGCAAAAGAACATATCATTAGATTCAACTGTTAACCAACAGAATAGGAAAAAATATTTGCAAACTACCCATATGACAAAGGCGTAATATCCAGAATCTACAAAGAACTTAAACAAATTTACAAGAAAAAAACATATAATTCCATCAAAAGTGGTCGAAGAATATGAATAGACACTTCTCAAAAGGAGACATTTAGGTAATCAACAAACATATGAAAAAAAGCTCATCATCACGGGTCATTAGAGAAATGCAAATCAAAACCACACTGAGTTACCATCTCATGCCAGTTAGAATGGCGATCATTAAAAAATCAGGAGACAACAGATGCTGGAGAGGATGTGGAGAAATAGGAATGCTTTTACACTGTTGGTGGGAGTATAAATTAGTTCAACCATTGTGGAAGACAGTGTGGCAATTCCTCAAAGATCTAGAACTAGAAATACCATTTGACCCAGCAATCTCATTACTGGGTATATACCTAAAGGAGTATAAATCATTCTATTATGAAGACACATGGACACATATGTTTACTGTGGCACTGTTCACAATAGCAAAGACTTGGAACCAACTCAAATGCCCATCAATGATAGGCTGATTAAAGAAAACATGGCACATCTACATCATGGAATAGTATGCAGCCATAAAAAAGGATGCATTCATGTCCTTTGCAGGCACATAGATAAAGCTGGAAACCATCATTCTCTGCAAACTGACACGAGAACAGGAAACCAAACGCCACATGTTCTCACTCATAAGTGGGTGTTGAACAATGAGAACACATGGACACAGGGAGGAGAACATCACACACTGGGGCCTTTTGAGGGGTGGGAGGCTAAGGGAGGGATAGCATTAGAAGAAATACCTAATGTAGATAACAGGGTGCTGGATGCAGCAACCACCATGGCATGTATATACCTATGTAACAAACCTGCATGTTCTGTACATGTACCCCAGAACCTAAAGTATAATAAAAAATAAGATAAAATAAAATAATATCACTAATACTACTAATGATAATCAAATTGTAGATACAGAATGGTTGAATGTATAGAGATAACACAAATGGCAGAATGTTGATAATTGTACAATCTGAATGACAGGTCCATGGGGTTTCAGTGTACTATGTAATTTAGTTTTTATGCTTTTATTTAGAAAATTTATAACAAAAAGTTAAAAATAATTTGATATGAAATACAATTACATGACAATTATTGAACAATGGCATTATTCAGTAATCATTTACAACTCAAATTCGTAGGCTGGACGTGGTGGCTCAAACCTGTAATCCCAGCACTTTGGGAGGCCAAGGTGGGTGAATCAGGAGGTCAACAGTTTGAGACCAGTCTGAACGACGTGGTGAAACCCTGTCTCTACAAAAATACAAAAATTAGCCAGGCATGGTGGTGAGCACCTGTAGTCCTAGCTACTCAGGAGGCTGAGGCAGGAGAATTGCTTGAACCTGGGAGGTGGAGGTTGCAGTGAGCTGAGATCATACCACTGCCCTCCAGCCTGGATAACAGAGTGAGACTCTGTCTAAAATAAATAAATAAATAAAAACTAAAAAATGAAAACAAAAAAAACCCTCAAATTTGTATTAGATTTTATCTAAAACAATTAAATCTAATTGCTCACACACATAAATAAAATAGCTTTTGTATCTTAAGAATCATACGGCACAAACAACCCTATTAAATATTCACAAGAAATTTAAATAGACATTTTACTAAAAGACACAAATGGAAAATAAGCATATGAAAAGATACTTAACCTCATTTGTCATTAGAGAAATAAAAATTCAAACCACAATAAAATGTCACTTTATATTCATTACAATAGCTAAAATAAAAGAGATTGACAATACTAAGTGTTGGCAGCTATGCAGAACAACTGTTGGGAATACAAAATTAAACACACTTACCAAACTACCCAGAAATTTCACATCTAAGCATTACACAAAATTTGTGAAGGAATGTTCACAGATAGCAGTTTTATTCTTAATAATAAAAAACTAGAAACAATCCACACGTTCACCAACTGCAGAAGAGACAAATTTGGGATTATATGTACTATAGAATGCAATTCAGCAATGGAAAGGAACAAACTCTTTATATTCACATCATAATTAAGCCTCAAAAGCATTGTGTAAAGCATCACAAAATAAGCCAGTAACAAAATATTACATATTCTATAGTTTTGCTTATATGAAATGCTAGGAAAAGGGAAAAAAAAATCAGTGGTTGCCAGTGTTCTGTGGGTAGAAGGAGGCAACTGATTGCAAAGGGATATGTGAGAACTCTCTGGGATGATGGAAATATTTCCTATCATGATTACAGTACAGGTAACATTATTGTGTACACTTGACAAAACCCATGGAATTGAACAAGTTAAAAGGGAAGATTTTGTAACTTAAAAAGTGGATTGGGAACATGCTTCTACATACACAGAATCTATCTTCCATGGGAAGTTTAATTTTTTTTCCTGGTACTGTTTCTGAAAGAACAGCCAGTATGATCACAGAAAATCACATTAAACATGAAGATACAGAATGGAAACCAGGCCTACACTTTAGCACAGGCACTAAAAGGCTCAGGAAACACTATGCTCTACTTAGACTCAGTCTTATGACACAATCATATTAAAAAGTTATAGCTCTGAAATGCTAACAAACTGTATGGCTTTAAATATACCGTCTTCAAATCAGTTCTAAGTAAAGGCCAACTTCTTACATGTTATCCTACTTGCCGGCTATACCTTATGGTCACCAAGTGCTTCTCTGAGAAGTTGTTGCGTAGTGTTATTTCACAGTCTTCTGCCCTTCTTCTGAGTCAGAGAAGGAGAGCTCAGTTGAGAATTAAAGCGGGAAAAATGAAACACAGAAAATAACCTTGTCTATATTGGGAGACAAATGGAGCTAAAAAGGCAATCAATTGAGATTAACATTGGTATCAACCTGTCCACAAAGATTTTTGTTGTGGTTTGCAATTGTCTTAAGAATGAAAAATTCAAAATGCATCTAAGTAACATTCCTAGTAACTCAGAATGTGAATAACCTTTCCTATATCATCTTTTTGCATTTTTGTATATTTTTTTATTTGACAAATAAAGATAATATACATATTTATGCTGTACAGTGTGATGTTTTGCTATATGTATTCCACATTGTGGAATGGCTAAATCAATCTGTTTAACGTATGCATTACCTCGCATGTTTTTTTTTTTGTACTGAGAACACTTAAAACTACTCTCAGCAATTTTCATGTATAACTATACTGTGACAATAATTACAATGATGTACAGCAATGTCTTGAACTTATTCCTCCTGTCCAGCTGGAATTTTATATCATTTGGTCAACTTAAACTTTAATTTTCTAGTTGCCTTTTTTGGTACTAGAAGTCATAGAATTCAAAAATACAGAGGGAACAAAGGGCATCACTTGGTTTTAGTAAACCAAGTGATGATTTTTAGTACAGTGTCACTTTTAGAAAGCTGCCAATTCCGAGGCTGCCAACAGTTTCCTAAATGTGTTTACACCCATTAGAAAGGTTTGTCAACATTACAGGAAATGCTGACAGAGAAGATCTAGGGTGTGGCTGCTGCTAAACTCAATGCCAAAACTCACCATTCTTGGGATTCTTATCAGGGCTGTGTCCCAGGAACAGCTATTTCTAGAAACCAGAATATGTATGTGTGTGATGGTGGTGGGGGAGTGGTGGTAGTGGTGTTGAACATAGGAAAACAGACATTGGAGAGATGTTGTCTTTAAGTTTTCCATATAATATTTGGCTGGGTATGCCAACCACATTTAGGAAGTCTGACTCTTATTCACACATCAGAATTTTGGTGAGAGACCTCTCATTCTCCCCTCTTGAATCCCAGTGCTCTTCACACTGTACCATTCTGCCTCCAGCTAAGCAGATGTTACCATAGGCATGAACTGGCAAGGGAAAGGATAAACCAAAAGCAAGAAGGCCTCTTGGCTATTGCAATAAACTAAGGCAAAGTAAGTAGTGATTATGAAGATGTGAGAAAGTTGAAGATACAGGAGACATTTAGGAGGAAGAACTGGAAGGTCTTGCAGACCTGATGAGGTGAGAAATTAAGTAGGAGTAACTGGGTGGAGGGCACCACCATTCTTGGAGCTAATAAAACAGAAAATGTCGCTAGCTTAATTAGGGGAAAATGGAGAATATAGGCATTATAAGGGATACATGTGAAAATGCAGCAAGAATATTAAACTGTGGTGTGAATCTTGTGGCTTTATTATTTGCTTAATATTTAGTGTAACTATCTATACTCTATCATGCCTACTTACTTTGCTTTCTCAGTCTTCTAGCACATTTATACTTAGTTTCTTTCAGTTCCTTGAGTGCTCTTTGCTCTGTCATTCTTCAGCGACTTCTGTGTGTGAGTTTCTAGGCCTCCTGCCTTCACTCATTGCCATTCACCCTTCAGGTTTCCCCTGAGACATCCCTTCCCCAGGAAACTTTACTGGCACCATCTCCAACCTCCCAGGGCCCAAGTTAGTAACTCTCTAATATACTTTGACTTCCCTTATTGGAGGAATTATGACCAATACTGATACTGAACTTTTAATTGTCTCTTTTCACCTCAATATTGTAAGCTCTAATAAGACAAAAAAAAATGCCTTGTCAATAATTATACCCAAATATCATAATAAAAGTTAAATACATGTTAATGGAAGTGAGTATTTTAAAAATTATATATCAAAGTTAAATAAAATTCAAACAAACATACAAAGATATTCCAGTTTTCTTCCTTTGTATTATGATTTATGTCTTAAATTACATAAATTATAATTCATAAGTAATGTATGAAATACATATATTTATAGGAATATAACTACATATTGTATAGCCATATATATGCATGTGTACATATATGTACTCATGTACTGTATTGGTCCATTCTGTACTGCTATAAAGGAATACCTAAAGCTGAGTAATTTATAAGAAAAGAGGTTTATTTGGGTCACAGTTCTACTAACTGTACAAGAAGCATGGCACCAGCATCTGCTTCAGGTTGGAACCTCAGGAAGCTTTTCCTCATGGTGGAAAGTGAAGGAGGAGAAGGTGTGCTACCTGCGAGACAGAACAAGAGAAAGAAGGGAAGAAATGCCGGCTCTTCGATCAGCTCTTTTGTGAACTAATAGAGCAGAACTCATTTATTACTGTGGGAAAGGAACCAAGCTATTCATGATGGGTCTACCCACATAACCCAAACACCTCCACAGGGCCCGACCTCCAACAATGGGGATTACATTTTAACATAAGAGTTGGAAGGGACAAACATCTAAACTATATCATGTGCACATAGACATACAAACACATAAACACACATGCAATAATATAATTTATTTCCTTTTGCTTTATTGCAGCTTGCAGACACTGTGTTTCTCATGACTTGAAGGTTTGTGGTAACCCTGCATCAAGCAAGTCTCTTGGTACCATTTTCCCAACAGCATGTGCTCACTTTGTGTCTCTGTCACATTTTGCTAATTCTCACAAGCCTGCCAACATTTTCATTATTATTATATCTGCCATGGTGATCTGTGATCAGTGATTTCTGATGTTACCACTGTAATTGTTTTAGGGTGCTATAACAATCAGCCTACTTGATAAATGTTATGTGTGTCTGACTGTTCCACTTTCCTTCTCTCTTTCTCTGTCTTCTCCTGCTTCAGCCTGCCTATTTCCTGAGAACATTATTGAAATTAGTAAACCTGCAATGACCTCTAAGTGTTTAAGTGAAACACAGAGAGAGTTACATGTCTCTGACTTTAAGTCAAAAGCTAAAAACGATAAAGCTTAGTGAAGAATGCATGTCAAAAGCTGAGACAGTCTAAAAACTAGGCCTCTTATGTCAAACATTTAGCCAAGTTGTGAATGCAAAGGCAAAATTCTTGAAGAAAATTGAAAGTGCTACTCCAGTAAACACACAAATAAGAAAATGAACAGTCTTATTACTGATGGGGAGCAAGTTTTATTGGTCTGGAAAGAAAATCAAACCAGTTACAACATTATCTTCCTTAAGTCATAGCCTAATCCAGAGCAAGCCATAATTCTTGTCAGTTTGGTGAAGGCTGAGAGAGGTGAGGAAGCTTCAGAAGAAAAGTTTGAAGCTAGCAGAGGTTGGTTTATGAGGTTTAAGGAAATATGTGATCTCCATAACATGAAAGGGCAAGGTGAAGCCGCAAGTGCTGATGTAGAAGCTGCAGCAAATTATTCAGAAAATCTAGTTAAAATAACTGACAAAGGCAGCTACAGTAAAAGCAACAGATTTTCAATGTAGATGAAACGGCCAGCTATTGGAAGAAGATACCATCTAAGACTTGTAGCTAGAGAGGACCATTCAATGCTTTTCTTCAAAGTTTCGAAGGACAGGCTGACTCTCTCATTAGGGACTAATCCAACTGGTGACTTTGAGTTAAGCCAATGCTCATTTACTATTTTGAAAATCCCATGGTCCTTAAGAATTATGCTAAATGTATTCTGCCTATGCTCTATCAGTGGAATCACAAAGTGTGGATGACAGCAAATCTGTTTATTGCATAGTTTATTGAATAATTTAAGCCTACTGTTAAGCACTAGTTCTCTGACCAAAGGATTCCTTTCAAAATATGACTGCTCATTGACAATACACCTAGTCACCCAAGGGCTCTGATGAAGATGTACAAGAAGATGAATGTTGTTTTCATGCCTGCTTCACAGCATTCCTTCTGCAGCCCATGGATCAAGGAGTAATTTGGCTTTCAACCTCTACTATTTAATAAATTATGTTTTGTTATATTATATCTGCCATAGTAGTGATTTACCTGATGAATCTGGGCAAAGTAAACTAAAAACCTTTTGGGGAGGATTCCTCTTGCCAGATGTCATTAAGAACATCTGTGGTTCACAGGAGAAGGTCAAAATATCTTCATAAGCAGGAATTTGGAAGAAGCGAGTTTCAACACTCATTGATAACTTTGAGGGGTTCAAGATGTAACTGGAGGAAGTAACTGCAGATGTGGTAGAAATATTAATGGAAAGCAAACTAGAATTAGAAATAGAGCCTGAATATGTGACTGAATTGCTGCAATCTCATGATGTACATTAAAAAGATGAGGAGTTGCTTCTTAGGGATGAGCAAAGAATGTGGTTTACTGAGATGAAGTCTACTCCTGGCGCAGATGCTGTGAACATTGTTGAAATGACAACAAAGGATTTTAAACAGTACATCAACTTAGCTGATAAAGCAGCAACAGGGTTTGAGAAGGTTGACCCCAATTTCAGAGAAGTTCTACTGTGGGTAAAATGCTACCAAACAGCATCACATGCTACAGAGAAGTTTTTTATGTGTGTGAAAGGAAGAGTCAACTGCTGCAGCAGACTTTATTGTTGTCTTATTTTAAGAAATTACCACAGCCATCCCAAACTTCAGTCATCTCCACTGTGATTGTCAGCTGCCATCAACAACGAAGCAAGACTCTTCACCAGCAAAAGGATTATCACTCTCTGAAGGCTAAGATAATCATTAGCTTCTTTTAGCCATAAAGTATTTTAGACACATGCTATTGCATACTTAGTAGGCTACAGGATAGCATAAACATAACTTTTATATGCATTGGGAAGCCAAAAACGTTTGTGTGACTTGCTCTATTGAGACACTTCACTGTAGTGGCCTGGAACTGAACTCACATTATCTCATAGGTATGCCTGCATGAGAGAGAAAGAAGTGAGAGATAAGGAAATGGGGAAGGTGAATAATTAAGAACCAGGAAACAGAGTTTTAAATTAAATTCTGTCCTTAAAAGGCAGAGTATCGCCTTATGTATGGCATTTAAATACTTGATGTAAATTTTATCATTTTTTTATGAAGAAGATATGAAGAAAGTTTTATACTCCTTAGTATATACGTGAATCTATGAAAATAATCAACCAAGAGGCTTATTAATTGCCACATGTAAACAGGGATTTTCAAAAGCAAGGTAAGAACTATGGTAATGTTCAAAAATATGTGACTAGAAACATATATATTTATTTTTTGTCAAAAACAAATATTATGCCATGAGTTGTTTTAAAGACCAATTTTATTCCTGGATTCTTCAAGCTTTGTTTTATATATTATAAATATTTAGTTAAGGCTAGCAACAGACTTGCTGAAGATGTGTGATGCCTATCATAATACAGAATAAGTGAAGTGCAGCTAGTTAACATGCCTAACATTTAATATTAATGAGAGGCAACGTGGAGGCTATAGGCACAAATCAGGCACATGTCAAAATAAATGACTAATATGGTAGTACATCATTTCCAAATAAATATAAGATGTGTAAACAATAGCAGAGAAAGTGGACATCTTTCACTTGTTCTAAAACAAAAGAATGAGAGGTTGGGAAAAGTCCTTAGACATTATGTAATCCAACTCAACTGGAGACTTTTACCTTTTGGAAATGCCCCAGTTACATGCTGTCTCAGTCACCCTTGAAAATCTCTGCAGAGGCAGTCTACTGAAGCAACTCATTTTGTCTTTGGACCACTCTGTTCATAGCAGAGTGTTTTCTTTTATTGGGATCCCTGAAGCTTCCATTCATTGGTTTTAGTTCTGTCACTGCAATCATGTAAATACAAATATTCTTTTTTAAAAATACTTCTTTCACATGATAGCCTTGAATTACTATTACAAATCTAGAATAATTTGTGTTTCTGTGCTACAGAAAATGCAATACAACAATCAAAACATTTTGGAGCTAGACATGAATAGTTTAATTTCTTTTTTATTCAACAAATTACAGAAATTATGGTTTAGCTTAAATTCTGATTCATGTTGTTTTTGAGCTAAAGCTTCCCTCTTTTAAAAGGTCACCTTTTATCACACCACCCGTGGCTTCGTGCCTCTTTTCTTAGTCTAACATCAATCATCATAATCTAGTTGTTGTCGTTCTTGCTACTTGATACACAGAGGTGGGTGGTCAGTTTGATGACATCTGACATTTAATGCTTGCTGAGTTCACTCTTCTATACAAATAATTTGATATATTGTATTGAAACAGGCTGCCAGCTGATGCTGCGGAGTGGGGTGGTTGTGAAGATGGCGAGGGCTGAAGCCACTTCTGCTTTCTGACAAAAGTGTGTTGTAGTACAGGGTTAAGAAAACAACACAATGAATTCTGTGGAATAAGTCCAGACCTAATTGTGTAACTTGGCTTAGAAAGTTACTATGTACATGACCTTCATTAAGTGAGCTGATTTCACTCAGCCCTAGGGCCCTCATCTATAAAATGGGAATAATATTGACTTTGCAGGCTTGTTGTGATAATTAAATAAGACTGGCACACTTCATCTAGCACAATGTCTGTCATCTTTCGTTCCAAAGCTAGGGTAGAGTAAGTAACTTTAGCTCTAGTTGTCGATAGCTTCCCTAGTACCTCCACTCCTAATCATTTACACAGTATTGTTCAGGACAGTCTCTCTCCCCACAGTCAGGACAGGTGGCATTTTGGGCTCTGAGCTTTCATCTTGTCCAGTTAGATTATTCTGAAATGGTAGGTCCTCAGCAGTGGTGAAGGCATCCGTTTTCTAATTTCCCAGAATAATAAAGGTGGTGGCAATGCAAAGACTGAAGAGGAGCTGAATGTTTCCAGGACTCGGTTTGGTATGTCCCTGAGTAACTGAGGCTGCTGTACCCCTGCATATCCTCTTGATGGTATTGGGACGGCTTTGCATGGGAGATACCTGCTGCTATTACCAAGTGAACCCATGAGAAAGAAACGTATACAAAATACTGATTGTGTGCCAAGAACTCTGCCAGATCTGTGCCTCAAAAAAAAAAAAAAAAACCTCATTAAGATATTCATGCATTTATTTATACACTAATTAATTTATTTATCAAAAGTGTTGAAAGCTCCCTTTGGGTCAAATTGTGTATGACAGTCCTAGTAAAGAAGTTACAATATAGTATAGAAAGTACAGTAAAATATGTAAAATGTATAGAAATGACAGGGAGAAAAGGATCCCTACTCCTTGGGGTTGGAAAAAAAAAGCTTCCAGGAAGAAATGACATGTAAAGTGAGGTTAAGAGAATAGGCTTTCAGAAAAAGGATAATTCAGGCTGGCATAGGAATACACACGTGAAAATAGGGGAGGCTTGACCTAGCATAGCTTGTTATGGAAATGTCCTTATGTTGATATTATAGAAGCTTAACATGCAAAAGGAGCTTGTGAAAATAGCTTAAGATAGAAGGAGAGTGTTGTGGAAAAAAGACCCAAAACCAAAACTTTAAAATGTAATCTAAAACTATGCTGCTTACCAAGAAGGGAAAGGTGGAATTCTCACTAGTTCATAGTGGCTGGGCTGCTATCACAGTTCAATTCCTTTGCATATCTAAATCTTAGGCTTCCTGTTATATACGGGTACAACTTAAAACCCGTTTGAGAATCAAATTTTGTTGGCAATGAAGTGGAGATTTTATGATCACAGGTGATGGGGGTATACTTTGTGAAAAGGAAGAAAGGAAAACAGGGGGTAAAAATAGGGGAGAGAAATCTTACAAAACACCATCTTCAGAAGGCTGTTTGTGAAGCAGAGTGACAACTTAGACTTGAAAGGGGCAGAGGCTTTTTCTGGTGAACGTTAAGGTGTTCTTATTTTGTAGAGACCATGTATTCTTCTCTTTAACAGTAAGTTATGTGAGATGAAGGTCTGACTAATACAAGAGAGTTGTTTTTTTTTCCATTAGAAACCTGGACTTATACGTTATATACATCTTGCAAGGCTAATATGGAATTATAAGCTTGTAGAGTCATGATCAGATTTGCAATTCATAAATATTACCGTGATCACACTGCAGAAGATGAATTTGTGAGGTATGAGGCTGGAGACAGATAAATTAGTTAGGAGGCTATTGCAATATTCCTAGGGAGAGATAATGAGGGATTAAACTAAGAAGAGCCATTGGGAATAGAAAGGAGATGATGAGGTTATCTAATGAAAGCCTACAGAAAATAACAAACATAATCGGGAGAATTTAGATGCATTCTGTTTAAAGTTGGAAAAAGGCATGAGTGCCTGCTATCAGGTATACTTTTCGATATAACACAGAAATTCGGTACAATTTAGACATTTTAGAAGAATAAATGAGATGTATAAAGGCTGGAAGCAATAATACAGTATGTGATTGTTTACAGATAGGATGAGATACAGGAACACACATGCATACCTCCACACATACACACATAAAAATTCATAGACCAGGAATTAAAATTCAAAATAAGTCTACAGACATGCTGGATATAAGATTACATTACAAATCATAAAAAAGATCAACAAATTGAACCATAAAATAAAATTGTGCCAAAGACCAAATTTCCACTCAGGGAATCTCCTCACACAAGTCTCTCCCTTTGTCTCTAAGGGTGGCAAACGTCCCTGCCCACTTCAAGGGTACCCTGTACCTAGAACCAGGGAACTCCGCTATCCCTATGGTTTTCCTATACTTCGACTGCACTTCAGTAAAAGATCATTTGTTAAACTCTCTGGCTAGGACCATGACAAATATAATTCCTTCTCAAGATGGATAGTGTTAGCCACCACAAAACTCCATTCTTCTTATCTGTCATTGGTTCAAAAAATATTGATTGTCATGTGACTGCATTCTAGCCATTGAAAGAGGTTGGAATTCTGTTGACTAGCTTCTGAAGAAATGTTTATTGACTCATAAAAAATTTACAAGAAAAGATGATTTCTTTTTGTTTCCTCTGAATATTGTCCTATCTGATTGTGGAACCTGGAATTTCTGAATCATCTTTCTAACAGCTTGTGGATAAAGTCATCCCAAAGTGTCCCTTCAGCATTGACAGATGGAAGTGAATGAATGGACAGGAAGAAGGCAAAGGACTGGACTCTAGAGAACCTCAACACCTGGTAGGTGCTGTGAAAAGAGGAATCTCAGAAAAGAAAATATCAATCAAAGGTACAGAGATGAACCAGAATAATAGTTAGAAAAAATAAAAAATAAAGAACTTCAAGAAAAATGTCATGGCCAATATCATCCTGCTGTTGAAGGGGCTTATCAGGTAAGGTCTGAGCAGAGGCTATACAGACTGAAGCAAAAGCAGCTGCAGTGAAATGATGGTCCTGAAACCTGATTTCTATGGCTTGAGAGATAGAAGAGTCATTAGACTGTGTAAGGAGAGCGTAGGAGAAGCTAAGTACGTTTTCAGAGAGTTTTCTGGTGAAGCAGGGGAAGAAAAGTAACTAAGTAAAGTTGTTACTCTTTTTTTGTATAGAGAATAATTCAGGGTGAGGGAAACCTATGGGTAAAGGTGGTAAAGTCACAAAAGAAGAGAGATTATGGAACTGTAATAACTCTGAACAGCTAGGCCATTTGAACAGGTGAGAGATTTTAACTGAATTTACCTCACATATTTAAATACTCAGACCAGACCTATAATCTGAAGTAGTGTCAAATCTGGATTCCTACTTACACTTTCTTTTCTCTTTCTCTCCTTCTCTGTCACTCTGTATAGTATTAATACTAGCACCGCAACCTCTATTCTGAAAGTGTGTCACTTCCCTTTAGGATTTCTATGCTCTGACTCAGCCTGATCTCCATCAGGAACGCCTGTGGCCCTGGTCACTGCCTGAGTTGTTGGTAAGTGATGCTCTACTAAAACAAGCACTGGGGAAAACTCAGGAGTGCTGATCTGCACCAGAGCGCTTGAACAGGGTGTGCCTACTTCTGATGGCATTTTTGGCTGGGAGCCATTTGTCTAACTCCTGAAAGCTAGGTCTTGCCCCACGGCAGGAGGCTTGGAGCTTAGAGAGAGGCAGATTGGAACAGGGAGTAGGTGCTCAGAGGAAGGGCTAGAAAACGTTATCTTAAAAGGGAGAGCAGTAACTAGTTCATCTTTTTTCTTTTCTTTTTCTTTTCCTTTTCTCCCATTCTTTTTCTCTTTTTAAATTACTAAAGCCTTTATAATAACTAAAGGTAGTCAGAAAAGAATCTAATTTGTTTTGCACTTCGTGGAATTCATTTCCTCCCTCACATTCCCCTCTTATGTTTCCTTCTTATTTAATATTAATGTGATTCCAATCCTGCTTCCTCTCTACTCTGCCTGCTTTCTTTTTCAACTTCAGTGATGAGTCCCTGTCACTCAGGTTAATTTTCCTTTTATTTTAATTATTTCTGCTTTCTCATCTTGACTTCCCCTTCATTTCTAATTGATGCCCTCAGACTGCCGTGAGAAAATTAAGTCACCTCCATCCATTTCAGAGGACCAAAGTGTATACTGTTCAGTCACAAATTCTCCATCTCATTTTCTCCTGTAACAGAAGCCCATAGAGATTACTCAACAGGAGCAAGAAATGGGTAACCTATTTGTCCATGGTAGTTAAAAATTTAACATACAGTAACAGCACATTTACCTCATTTCCCGAGGGTATGGGGTTTTCCATGGAAGCGATTTTTTAAAATAACAGGAACTCACTACTTCTCAGGCTCCAGTGTTCGAAAGAAACAACTTTCTCTTAAATAGAAGTCTTTGTGAGGACTGATGATTGTGTAATGCACTTCCTAAATAGCAAGCTCAATACATAATGCCACTGGAAAAGGGAGGCAGAGTGGTGAGCACTCTGGCTATCTGAATTTATCTGAGTTTAGCTCTGCCAAACTCTTCAGGGACAAGCTAGGAAGGTTTGGGAAGTTACTTCACTTCTCTGAGACTAAGTAGCAGTCTGAAAAATGAGAGCTTTAGCTCTGTGATGCATTTCTAAGATCTCCTTTGCTAGTCTGTGATTCAACTTTAACTTTTCTGTTTAAATTGTTCCTGGTTATTAGGAACATCAATTATTATTATAGTGATACATTCAGGCCTAGGGTTTATGAAATAAAACTTTTCAATAAAGTAATAAAAGGATACATGACCCTCCATAAATGAAAGCAATATGCTACCATATGTAAAATACTTGTATCCATCTTGGCATTTTTTTAAACCTTCTTATTCAGCAATTATTTACATCTTTATATGACTCTCAGCTCACTTTTTATAGCGTTTTTCTCCGTTTTCTAATTTGAGGTTTCTAACCTGCTACAATTTGGGAAGTAAAATCACTGTCGTTGCTAAAAATGCACACAAGGTGTCAATGAGTTCTAGATAATGAAATGACTTAGTGTGTTATGAAAAATATGCTTTTGTATTGTACATTTAGTACCATTTCTGCTAATTTATGTGTACTAAAAATTTCAGATAAATGAAGTTGCTAAGTAGATTCTTGTATTAAAATATTCTAACACTCCCACATTTAAGAAGACTAATATATCCTGAGCAGCTTATTGTTTCATTTCAAATAGCAGAAGTTAAAACCAATTCTAAAATTAGAGTCAAAGAATGTATGTGTACAGTATTTACTTAAAAATGAGCAGCATAGTCACAAAGAATCATGTCTAAAATTCAGTTCTAACCCCCTTGTGGTGGAATGAGAAGAACATGGGCTCAGGAATCCAGCAAGAGTATGTTGAATCCGGACATGTTTGCAAAAGGGATTTACACTAGGCAACTACTGAAGGGCTCTGGATTCCCACCTTTCCTGTGGGGTGGGGATGAGAGCACCATCTCCCAGGGTTGGTGGGTGAATTACCTCATTTCTTAATACATACAGTTTATCAAAAATATAGTAGTTTCTTCTCATCATCACTTATTATTCATCAAAGACATTTTGATTATCTTGAAATTGCCTGCATAAAGCAATTAAAATTTTTTTTCTCTATCAACAAATCAGGGGATACATGTGCAGGTTTGTTACAAAGGGATATTGCACGATGCTGAGCTTTCAGGTATGATTGAATTTGTCACCCAGGTAGTGAGCATAATACCCATAGATAGTTTTCAGCCCTTCCCCGACCTCCCTCTCTCATCCTCCTAGTAGTACCCAGTGTCTATTATTTCCATCTTTATGTCCATGTGTACTCATGCTTAGCTTCTACTTGGGAGACAATGTAGTATTTTGCTTTCTGTTTCTGTATTATGTCCCTTAGGACAATAGCCTCCAGCTACATCTATGTTGCTGCCAAGGGCATGATTTCATTCTTTTTTATGGCGGCATAGTATTCATAGTACATATGTACCACATTTTCTTTATCCAATCCACCACTGACATTGATGGGCACATTTTTGCTATTGTGAATAGTACTGTGATACATGTGGGTACATGTGAACATAGGGGTGCATGTGTCCTTTTCGTAGAACAATTTATTTTCCTTTGGGTATATACTCAATAATGGGATTGCTGGGTCAAACTGTAGTTCAACTCTTAGTTCTTTAAGAAATCTCCAAACTTCTCTTTGAAGTGGCTAGACTAATTTATATTCCCACCAACAGTGTATGTTTCTTTTTTTCTGTAGCATCACCAACATCTGTTATTATTTGACTTTTTAAAAAGCCATTCTGACTAGTGTGAGATGGTGTCTCATTGTGGTCTTGATTTGAATTTCTCTAATGACTACAAACAATGAGTATTTTTCATATGTTTTTGGACTACCTGTCTTCTTTTGATAAGTGTCTTTTCTAAAATTAATATGGAACCAAAAAAGAGCCCAATAGCCAAAGCAATCCTAAGCAAAAGAACAAAGCCAGAGGCATACATTACCCAACTTCAAACTACATTACAAAGCCGTGATAGCCGAAACAGCATGATACTGGTACAAAAGCAGACACATAGACCAATGTGACAAAACAGAGAACCCAGAAATAAAGCCACACATCTACAACCACCTGATCTTTGACAAATTCAACAAAAATAAGCAATGAAGAAAAGACTGTCTATTCAGTAAATGGTGCTTAGATAACTGGGTATTTGTATTCAGAAAGAATGATCTCCTACTTATCACCATATTAAATAAACTGAAGATAAGTTAAAGACTTAAATGTAATACCTCAAACTATAAAAACCCTAGAAATAAACCTAAGAAATATTCTTCTCAATATCGGACTTGGCAAAGAATCGCTCAAAAGCAATTGCAAGAAAAACAAAACTTGACAAGGGGGACCTAATTAAACTAAAGAACTTAAGCACAGCAAGAGAAACTATCAAGGGAATAAACTGACAAATTACAAAATGCAAGAAAATATTCACAAATTACGCATCTGACAAAAGTCTAATATCCAGAATCTATCAGAAACTTAAATCATCAAGCAAAGAGAAAATAACTCCATTAAAAAGCAGGCAAAAGACATGAATTTAAAATATTTTTACAGGTCATAATGAAGTTTATGAAAATGAACATGCTGCCAATTATGGATAATCCATTTAATACAAAGTTGAAAGTGAGTAGGCTAACTAATGTTCATGTAATCAAACCATCAGAAAATCTAAACAAGCTCAGAATCCAAAGTTACCTCAGCTACCAAGAAAAGTAGTGCAGTTCTTTGAGAGAAACTCAGATGTGGACTGAGAAACTTGGATTTGAATTTCAGATAACATTTTACCAATTGTGTGACTTTGAACAAGTCTCTTGATCTTCTATGACTTAGTTTTCTCATTTGCCAAGTAGAGATATTGATTTTGTATCTACTTCACTAGCTTATTGTAAAGGAGAAATCAGATGAAATAAGTCATAGGTTTCAGAAACTAAAAAGTGCTCACAATTACATTCTACCTTAGTCGACCAGTATCAGTAGATTTTCTGAATACTTAACTTTTTTCTTTTTCTTTTTTTTTTTTGAGACAGAGTCTTGCTATGTCACCCAGGCTGGAGTACAGTGGTACAATCTTGGCTCACTGCAACCTCCGCCTCCCAGGTTCAAGCAATTCCCTGCCTCAGCTTCGTGAGTAGCTGAGATTACAGGCACACACCCCCATGCCAGGCTAATTTTTGTATTTTTAGTAGAGATGGGGTTTCACCATCTTGGTCAGGCTGGTCTTGAACTCCTGACCTCGTGATCTACCTGCCTCAGCCTTCCAAAGAGCTGGAATTACAGGTGTGAGCCACTGTGCCCGGCTGAATACTTAGTCTTAAGAATAAATTTTGCTCGACTTTTACAACACTCTGAATAACTTAAAAGAGAATTCACATATTTTTGTTTTTTATTTCTATGGCTTCTCTGTAATGAATGTCTAGTTCTATATTATACAAGTGGATGATTCAAAATAATGCAAGATACAGATTTAAAACATAGATGGGAAAATAAAAATAAACAGAAACAACAAAGATTAGTCCCACATTTTGAATTCATGATCTTCATCCTTATTTCACACCAAGAAAAAGCTCTGTTGGGTCAAAGAACACACGAAACTCTAAATTATACACAACTTAGGTTTCTAATAGATACTCATTATTTTCTAACATATTCATCCTTTTCTCTCATTCTCTGTGGAT
The DNA here is from genome assembly GCA_004027715.1 of Plecturocebus donacophilus. Taxonomy (NCBI): domain Eukaryota; kingdom Metazoa; phylum Chordata; class Mammalia; order Primates; family Pitheciidae; genus Plecturocebus; species Plecturocebus donacophilus. The sequence goes on from PVKP010004788.1 coordinate 80,705, forward strand.
GATATAATAGGCCCAGGCATCTGAAAACCTTCTTCTTAAGGACTGCCTACCTTCTAGAAAGCTGAGGTCATCAGTTGAGGCAAAGATGAAAGGGCACACACAGTGAATGGTTCAGGTCAGTTCTCTTCGTAGGGGGCAGCACAGCAGAGCTGTACAACCAGAGAGAACTATGTTTTACTGCCTATATGTGAAATCTTAAGCAAATGCCTTAACAGCTCTTAGCGTTGGCTTCCTAAGTGAAGATAAGGTTATATGAAAATCTCACCAGATGACTGTGAGTATTAAATGAGATCATCATGAAAAACTCTTGATTGGCATATTCGAAACATTCCATAACGACAGCTGTTAATAACTTCTAAGCTTTAGAGAAACGAGTTCTCCTTTTTTTTTAACCATAAAACAAATAAAATATAAAAGGACTAGGCAGGACTTTGTTAGACCCAATGAAAAAGGAAGCCTAGACTAAATAAATTGAGTCAGCCTCTTTTCTAGGTCTTAAGCTAGAAAAGCTTAGGCTCTTAGAGGTCCATATACTGTGTAGTCCAGAGGTCAGTTGCAAGTAACAATTTTATACATACATTATTTCTTATTTGTACCAGAGTATTTTTGGATATACTTCATAATAAATAGCTACTATTTTTGCTTTAAGAAATCAATTTTTTCAAGAAATAAAAATATTAAATTTTTACCTCCAGAAATTTTTATATCTTCAATTTATTTCTTTTTAAATTTCATGTTACTTTCTATATTATTGAACTTGTGAGTTATATTTATAGTCTCTGTTTCACTATCATTTTCTACTAATTCCATTGCTTCTAACATTTGGAGACATTTTTCTATTGATTGATTTTTTTTTTTTTCCTGCTTTTGGTCCTTTTATTCGCTTTTTTGGTCTTCCTTGTATTTTTTATCCAATAGCATGTATTTTGAATTTTGCATTACTGGGTGATAGATTTTGATGTATTCCTTTAAGTAGTATTCATCTGTGTTCTGGCACACAATTATTTGAAATCACTTGGGTCATTCATATATTTATTCCCTAAATTATATTAGGGAAGTTGCAATGCAACCTTTCTTTTCAGGTTAATTTAGTCTCACTACTAAGATGATAACTCTGTGGAGACTCTACCTGAAGCCCCTTATATTATGGGGTCTTTTTCTGTTGACTGGTCAGAACATGACTTACTTCCAGGCTTCTGAACTTCAATAATTGTTTAGCCTGCTGCTTTTTACAATTTCTTTCCAAGATCTAACATATATGCATATCAGTGCTCAAAGATGACTGAAGGGCCATTTCTGTAGATTCTCTGTAGCTTGCTGCTTTCTAGGAAGCAAACTCCTTTCCTTTGCCCCTCAATTTGAGCCTCCTTGGCCTCCACAAACTCTAATCTGTATCTTTTCAAATCACAAATACTACCAAGCTGCCCACACTGTAGCCTAGAAACTGCCTCCAAGCAGAAAGTGGGGCAGTTGTCAGGCTCCTCTCATTTGCTTTCCTTCTATAATATTAAGGATCTTAGTCACATGCTGCCTTTTGTGAAATGTCTAGAGACCATTATTTTATACATTTTTTCTAGTTTTGTTGTTGTTTAAATCAGGAAGGTCAAGCCCTTCCCCGTTACACCATCATGGATGGGAGCAAATGTCTATGACTCTGTCTTTACTCTTGAGTGACTGATTGACTATTTTCTTTAATAATTTTTACATGTATTATTTTGTGAACTTACTGCTATTGTGAAATTTACTGTCAATGCATTTGTCATTTGTTCATAGGTAATATGCCTCTCTTTTTTTCCCCAACCTAAAGCAAGAGGGCAAGGAAGCTCATTCATAAAGATCATATAGGTAGGAAAAAAAAATCATCCATGTTTGCCTGAAACTGCTCTAATTCTTTGTAATGAAAGTCCTGTGTCCAGGATAGTTGTTCACCTTACAATACAGGTCAGCATCTCAGGTCAAGAATAGGGTGAAGAGCGTTGTAAAGTGGATTGAAAGGGACAAATAAAAGGTATCTAACATACATGGTCTTAATGTTTTCATATCAATTTTTCTAATTCTGAATTTTTAAAAATATCACTAATTAATTAAATTTTATGAATTCTTCCTTGTATATAAGATGACATTTAATCTTTCCTTTGATTATTTTTATCTTGTATTTTTTATACAATTTCTGTTTCATGATTTTTAAATTGGCTAATGTATGTTTGCTTGTTTGTTCATTTTTTTATGGTTCCACGTTATCTCAGATTGGGTTCTCCAAGAAGCAGACTCTCAGATGTAGATAAGCAAGCATGACATTTGCTAAGTAGTGGTTCAGACCAACATCTGCGAAAGGGAGAGGGACAAAACAGGGTTTGAAGAGTGAGAAGATGAACTGCATGACAGTATCAATAGAAGCTCAGCTGCTGCCCTGGGGAACTCTGGAGATGGAACGATCTTTCAGATTTCTCCTGAATTGGACCAGGGAGTTAGGTCTTTATCATCTGCCTGATCAATCATTGGAAATAGGGTGCCTCTAGAAGGTGATGTGTGACTTGAGTGAAACAGTTTTCTTTATTTGAGGCAACCTACAAAGAGGACTCATCATTGAAATGCCTATCCTGGAAGCCCTCATAGCAGTTGGGGAAATAAGTATGTTACTTACAAGGCTATAGTAGTCAAAACAGGATGGTACTGGTATCAAAGCAGAGATATAGACCAATGGAACAGAACAGAGGCCTCGGAGGCAACACCACACATCTACAACCATCTGATCTTTGACAAACATGAGAAAAGCAATGGGGAAAGGATTCCCTGTTTAATAAATGGTGTTGGTATAACTGGCTAGCCATGTGCAGAAAGCAGAAAATGGACCCCTTCCTGACACCTTACACTAAAATTAACTCCAGATGGGTTAAAGATTTAAACATAAGACCTATACCATAAAAACCCTAGAAGAAAACCTAGGCAAAACCATTCAGGACATAGGCATAAGCAAAGACTTCATGACTAAAACATCCAAACCACTGGGAACAAAAGCCAAAATAGACAAATGGGAACTAATTAAACTCCAGAGCTTCTGTATAGCAAAAGAAACAATCATTAGAGTGAACCGGCAACCAACAGAATGGGAAAAAAATTTTGCAATCTACCCATCTGACAAAAGGCTAATATCCAGAATCTCCAAAAAACTAAAACAGATTTATAGGAAAAAAACAAAGAAACTCATTTAAAAGTGGACAAAGGATATGAACAGACACTTTTCAAAGAGGACATATATGAGGCCAACAAACATGAAAAAATGCTCATCATCACTGGTCATTAGAGAAATGCAAATCAAAACCACATTGAGATACCATCTCACACCAGTTAGAATGGTGATCATTAAACAATCTGGAGACAACAGATGCTGGAGAGGATGTGGAGAAATAGGAACACTTTTACCTGTTGGTGGGAGTGTAAATGAGTTCAACCATTGTAGAAGACAGTCTGGTAATTCCTCAAGGACCTAGAAACAACAGAAATTCCATTTGACCCAGCAATCCTATTATTGGGTATATATCCAAAGGATTATAAATAGTTCTATTATAAAGACACATGCACACATATGTTCACTGCGGCACTGTTTACAATAACAAAGACCTGGAACCAACCCAAATGCCCATCAAGGATAGACTGGATAAAGAAAATGTGGCACATATACACCATGGAATACTATGCAGCCATAAAAAATTATGAGTTCATGTCCTTTGTAGGGACATGGATGAATCTGGAAACCATCATTCTTAGCAAACTGACACAAGAACAGAAAATCAAACATTCCATGTTATCATTCATAGGCAGGTGTTGAGCAATGAGAACACATGGACACAGGGAGTGAGAGCATCAGACGCTGGGGTCTATTGGGGGGAACAGGGGAGGGGCAGTGGGAGTTAGGGAGGTTGGGGAGGGATAACATGGGGAGAAATGCCAGATGTACCTGATGGGGGGGGATGGAGGCAGCAAACCGCATTGCCATGTATGTACCTATGTAACAATCCTGCATGTTCTGCACATGTACCTCAGAACCTAAAGTGTAATAAAATATATATATATATGTTACTTGTAAAGGAGAATCTGAGTAGTCCCTCACAGCAGCCACCACACGTTATTTTTTCCTTCTCTTTCTTCCATGCCTTTATTTATTTTGATCATAAATGGTTAATAAGCTTTATCTTATAGTTTAGCTATCTAAATTTTTTGAATGTCTGATTGTGTGGTTTATTGTGTCTGCTGACTTTGGCTAATGTGAATGAAACAAGAACTGCTTTTCCTGGTGTATTTTGTAATTGTGCATGAATAATTCTTTTCTGTGAGAATTTAACTGTGGAAATTCTCTGTAGCTTATATTTAAGGTTTGTTTTTCTAGAGTGTTTATATTTTTCTCTGCTGTAGGTTTTCATAGGTTTTTCTTTTATGTTAATTTTAATTGGGATATTCATGTACCATATTCTCACATTTTAACTCCAAACCCATGTGAGATTCAGGCCCAGGATATCAAAGTTTTGAGAAAGCCTTTGATGTTCTTGTTGTTATTCCTCTAGCCACATCTCAGGTGGAGAACAAAAAACTTCATTATTTTCTCCTTGTGATGAACTTTTGTTAATCTCTACCTTTTTTAGATTATGTAAACATTATTCATGGGTTATAGCTTGGCATCACTTTCTCACAAAGGCTCAGAGTCTCAACTTCTATTTTTGTGGGATAATTAAATTGCAAATTTAGGTAACCTTACATATTAGTAATTAATGCCAGCTGAAGGAGCTAATGACCCTATAATATCTTACAGGCTTAACAAAACATAAGTTGATTGTTCACATATCATTCAATAAAGATTGAGCATCTCTCTTGGATACTTTTCTCTAAATAGCAATTAAGGGTCTACATAGCTTTCCTGTTTTCATTTGCTTCCAGATACACAGATGAAGGAGAGAACAAGTGGAAGAGTGAATAGGCTATATTTAGGGATAATCCCTCTTACCCCCCATCCATTGGTCTGAACTCACTCACACAGTCAACCTAACTAAAAAGGAGGCTGAGAAATATAGAAAAACATGTGATTATGGATATACACTAATAGTTTCTGCTGTATTTTGACAGAAAATTGCCACACTATAATTCTTATGTTATACATAGGCTGAATGATCTTGTTTTCCGTTTCCTCTTTTTTTTTTTTTCTGTCCTTGTGAGCTCAGCTAAGTATTTAATGGATGCTAGCCTGTATTTCTAGGTATTTTGTTCTTGGAAAGCTTTCAGGTTGTCTGGTCCTCCATATTGTAGAGAACAGAAGTCTAAATTCACCAGTCTACATGCAGCTGTCCTAAATATGCTATTCAGACAGGATATTGTCTGAACAATAATTGAAATTTTTCAGAATCTAACACAGTGCCTAACACATAGGAAGTGATTAGTAAATGTTGGTTAAATTGTAAAATTATAAAATGTAGCACTCTACATAAATTTTTGTGCAAAATCTCAAGAATCCATGAGTTGCAAAATCCAACAAGGGAGTACTCCAGAGCGATTGTTGGAATTGCGTGGCTGTTATGGCAAATGGAGATATCCTCTTTCTCTCTATGAAAACTAGGCCTCTGCTCTCCTAATGCCATCAATGCTACACAGATCTTAACTTTCTTTAATGTTCATAGCTTCCTAACATGATCATTTTGAGTGAGGCGGCTTTGTCTTATTCATCTTGCCTAGCATCATATAAATAAAGTATTTTTAGTGCTTGTGGGTTTTCAATTCTGCTTCTTGTTTTTTATATGAGGGTTAAAGTGCATGGAGCTTGGTGCTCTATGTCTGGATGAAAAGACCTAGGAGTCCCCTCATCATCTGCCATTATCTTTTTCAGCAGGTAAATGCCATATTTTCGCCTTAGTCTATCCTAATATTTTACTGCATCGAGATTTATAAAGGGTACAAGGTTGAGCGTCTGTAAGAGCTAGACAACAGAGGCCTACTCTACAACTCTGTACCACTGTTTGCATTTACAGATTGTGCAGTAAGTATTTATGTGCCCTGGAAAACCAGGTTGGATGATAGCACCTGGAGAACAGCTTTGTCTTTCATTTTAGTTTCATTTCCTGACGTCATGGCAGATGAGTGCATGTTTCCTTTGCTGTTGACAGGTGTATCCAAATTCAACTGCATTTTCCCTGTAATTTACTTCTTCCATTCTTCTTGAAGTAAATGTCACTCATAGTTTCTTGTAGCTCCCATTGGCTAAAGTGTATAAAGTGCAAGCCTCAGTCCTGAACTTATGGCTGATGTGTGGATGTTACAAACACCAGATCAGTGAGATCATGCCATGGAACTGGAGGCAAACCTTCTGAATAACCAGGACAAGTCCATTAACCTGCTTTGGTCTCAGCTTCTTTATTGGTACAGTGCACATGTTAACCTACATTATCTTTTCCACTATGACATCTTGGGATTCTAGCTCTTGTTGATGTTTTTTTATTAATGGTTAGATTCTGCATTTCTTAGTGAATTGTTAAAAACTTTTCCTTACACGCACACTTAATTATTGGTCTAGGCCATTAATCGCCACTTTGTGAATCTATCTATGTATTAAAATAGTAAATGTGAATGCATTGCTGTGAGTGCAATTTCAGATGATGTTGCATTGAGGAAACATAAACTACAAATAACTCAAATGTTTTCTTGAAATCCTCAAGACTAAAAGATTCTCCAAATAGTGCACAGAAATATTTTTTTAACATCCCTTGTTCTTTCTACACTTCTCTATCTTCATAAACTCTCTACAGAATCTCCTTACTCCAAGTGTAGAAGTAACTCCTAATTTCTCATTTCCTCTCTTTCTCTTATCAATCACTCTTAATTATTTCATTTCTTACAGAGATTCATGCTGCCTTTTTCAGTCCTGAGGGAATTATAGTTTATCTTCTGCCCTTAGTCTATTCTCACCCTTCTCTTCATCATCTTTCTCCCTCCAGTTCCGGGAAAAGGATAAAAGACAGGGAAGCAGAAAGTGAATGTTCGCCTTTTTGCCATATTCTTCTCTAAGTGATAATCTATTTTTGCAAATGGTTATAAAAGGGCAGGAATGAAAATTTAAGGAAATCATGGTAGAAACATGAGAAGGGTGTACTTCCGCTCCTTACCGGTGATGTAGGAGAGACCTGAGGAAGAAAAAGAATAAACTTCCCAACAACAATCCCTTCTCTTCTCTTACGTTAAGTTCATTAAAATGTAGGGAGTCATGAGTCTTTGGAATACGAAGCTGGACACACTGCCCATTATTACCTTTCCTCCCAAATATAGGAAACTGTGGGATCTTTGTGGGCTAGTTCCAAAATTATATATTTAAGTGCTTGCTTTGGGCACTAGTTACCTCCAAAAGCCCATTATAAGACAAAGGAATTATGAGATAGAAAAGTAGATATGTAATTCATTGTTCATTTTTTAAAATTCAGACTTTCTTGATATGATTTTGAGTTGGTCTGTTTCTGAGCAAGTTTACTCTTTTTTTTTTTTAAGAGAAAAAAAGAAAGAGAAAGAAAAAGTGGGAGAGAGAACAGAATTCTTGCTCTATTGCCCAGGCTGGAATGCAATCTTAAAAAGGTATCAAAAACCTCTTTTATGCCGTCAATTATACTTAACAACAGAGACAGAAAGGAATACAGGAAGAAAATAACAGTCAACCAATATTTCATTTAGGTCTGTGAGATACTATGTAAATACTAAAGAGTAATTCACTTTCTGTTACAGAGTCACTTTCAGAATCAGTGTATTATAAATTAACAGTGCGATGTCAAAATCTCCCGCCATTATTGTGGGGGAGTCCAAATCTCTTTCTAAGTCAATAAAAACTTGTCTTATGTATCTGGGTGCTCCTATATTAGGTATGTATGTATTTATAATCATTGACTTCTGTTGTTACATTGATCCTTCTACCATTATGTAATGTCCTTCTTTGTTTCTTTTAGTCTTTA
>PVKP010004789.1:0-94732 GCA_004027715.1 Plecturocebus donacophilus
CCCGCTGTGAAACTCTCCGTCCTCAGCGCTTCCAATTGCTGTTTTCCTTGTGGGGATGGGACCAGCCGAGCCCGTCCGTCCCGTATACTCCGCACCGGGAAGCGCCGCGCTGGGGGCCGGCAAAACAGCCGCGCCGGCCAAAAGAGTCGCGCCGGCGACCCGCGTGGCTTCTCCGCCGGGAATCTCCCGGTCTGTGGGCGACAAAAACTCGTCGGAAAGTGCGGCGTCCACTCGTTCTCTGCGCTTTCACTGGGAGCTACATTCCTGAGCTGTTGTTAGTCAGTCATCTTGGATCTCTCTCCCCGAGCCTTCTTTCAAAACAATACACACAACATTTCTTTCTTTCTTTCTTTCTTTTTTTTTTTTTTTTGAGATAGAGCCTCACTTTGTTGCCCAGGCTGGACTGGAGTGCAGTGGTGTGATCTTGGCTCACTGCAACCTCCGCCTCTCAGGTTCCAATGATTCTCCTGCCTCAGCCTCCCGAATAGCTGGGATTACAGGCACGCGCCACCATGCCTGACTAATTTTGCTAGTTTTAGTAGAGACAGGGTTTTACCATGTTGGCCAGGCTGGTCTCGAACTCCTGGCCTCAAGTGATCCGCCCACCTTGGCCTCCCAAAGTTCTGGGATTGCGGGTGTGAGCCACCACACGTGCCCACATTTCTCTTTCTAATAAAACTCCCAACTTTTCTCTTTGTTCTTTAGAAATATGCCCCAAATTGCAATTCTGTGAGTCCCCCAAAAGTCATGTAATGTAGAGATTTATCTCTGTCTTTATTTTGACCCAACACTGTGCTAAAATAAACACTGCCTATGGAAGTGGAATACATTGCAGTTTCTAGCTTTGTTTTACCAAGGGTGTGTGTTACAGAGAGTAAAACGTGTTGACTTTTTTCTCAGTCATACCATCTTGTTTATATAAAAACAGAGAAAACAATTGCAGAAAACTTTATGCCCACATTCCTTTTATTTCTGTATCTTAGTTATGGAAAGAAATCATTATCTTTTGATTATTCGTAAAGCTCACTCTAGGTTCCTGATAACAAAGCATTACTTGGGTTTCAAACAATGCTACATAAACCACAGTAAATATACTTATATAAAACTAAGCATAGCTCTGTGTGTCTTCTTCAGAATGGACTTGAGGCATATTTTCCCTTACATTTTCTTTTATATTTTGCAAATCGGAAGCAGCAAGGAGGAAAGAAAAGGATAAAATGAATACACGTTATTATACAAATTACTATGTTAAATTACTTTCTTCTCTATGCCAAACAGGAAATGTCTACACTTCAGCCAAACCAGACATTGTACTATAAAATTTGACTGGCACCGTTTGTTGTGGAAACTCCAGTGCTTGGTATAGCCTTACTTTACATAATGGTTCCCGTTATCATTTAGGTTTGCTTCAATGGTATTTTAAGATGTGACTTGTTATAGCATGTATGAGGATGTTTCTCATCTGAATATAATTTACATAAATTAGAATATAAATTTCATGAGACTTTAACCTTCACTTACGTATGTTCCTTTATTTCAGTTGATTATAGTTTTTATCTAAATCATCCTACTAAATCTGTTTGTAATTTTAAAATTTCACTTTGTTCTGACTTAAATCTGTTTTGCTTTTATGCCACAAGCTGTTATTTCTTGGATAAGGGCTTTTTTCCAGTGTGGGTTTTTATCATATCTGCATATTTAAATAAAATTACTAAGGAAGTAGTAATTGTAATAACAAAGCTAACATAGTCAGCAATACTGTGGAGAAAATGTGGGGGTACTGTGAACTGTAGGGCTGGCTGGGCACAGCGGCTCACACTTATAATCCCAGCACTTTAGGAGGCTGAGGCAATCACCTGAGGTCAGGAGTTCAAAACCAGCCTAGCCAACATGGTAAAACCCTGTCTCTACTAAAAATACAAAAAAACTAGCCGAGTGTGGTAATGGGCACCTGTAGTCTCAGCTACTCAGGAGGTGAGGCAGGAGAATTGCTTGAACCCGCACGGAGGTTGCAGTGAGCGGAGATCGCGTCACTGCAATTCAGCCTGGGTGACAGAGTGACACTGTGTCTTAAAAAAAGAATTAGTAACGGTTGCTCACAAGACCTTTTGCCCAGAATAAGAATTCTCAACACAGAGGCTGGGATCCTTTACCCAGGCAACTTTTCTTCAGTGTCTAATATTGAAGCGACTACAAGGGTTGATTCAAAAACAAATATTTTAACTATATCAGTATAGAAGCTCCTCAACTTGCAATGGGTTGCCTCCCTGCAAAGCCACAGCAAGTCAGGGAGCTTCTGTATTTCCTAAAGAGGAAAGTGCACAGCGTGAGGATAAATCCTGAGATTCCTGTGGAACCACAAGAGAAAAACTCTTGGTGAGCAGCAGCCACAGCCTCTAAGCCACGGGTAGGGCCTGAGCCAGGGGTGGAACCCCAGGCAGGGCAGGGCCTAAAATAAGCATGAGCACCCTGGGGAAATCATGACGAGCATATATAAGCAATGTGCTGCTGCTTATATCTGTGAATGTGCCCATAAAATTCAAGAGCATATAGGTTTAAATATAATGTGAAAGATACATATGTATTCAGCAAAAAATTCTTTGTTTCCAGTGAACTGGATTATTGTTTATTCCTGGGCACTCAGCATATTTTCCTGCCCCTGGACTGCTGCTCTTTTTGAAATTCTTGCTCGCAATCTCCATATGTTCATAGAAGTTTATTTATTTTAAGGTTCAGATCCACTTCGTTTTCCTATGTAGTCATCCCTGGTGCCTTAAAGTAATTCTTCCCCATTGATGACCCTCCAAATAATTTGGATGCACATTGTTACTGGCACATAATTTTCTATCATATCTTGCTATTTATATATGAGAAAGCCTATAGCATATAGATTTAAAATGTGAGCTCTGAATTCAAATCACAGCCTTCCCACTTCTCAGCTGTGGAAACCTCTACAAGTTAATTAACCTTTCTCTTCCTCAGCCTCCTGATGGGTACAATGGGAAAATATTATCTGCATTGTAGGGATCTGAGTATTAAACAAGTTAGGATACATCAAAGAGCATGTCACTTTCACCTGTTTCTCTGCACCCCAACTGACACAGGGCCTTGCATATAATTAGGTTCTCAGACTCATGAAACAACTCAGAACATATTGATTTCTAGGAATTAGAAGGTCCATTTTAAATATTTAAAGCTTGTACTTTTTTAATAAATACCTTGAGTGCCTTAGAAACAAATAGCACAAAACACTATTCTTACACATAAAATCTAGATAATTAGTGAAATTACTATTACTTAAAATATATGGATGTACGCAATTTTCAGGAGGTTATTTTTTCTTTTTTGATTTAAAGACTAACATTGCTTTCTAGTTTTAAAATGAGCCTGCTAATTTATAATTGCTTTGAAAAAAAACATAGTTTGTTTATAGGAATATAATGAAATTGTGATAGCCTCAGAAAAGTAAGGAAGCACTTGGGCCCATTTATCCACCTGTAGCTCAAACATCTGCAAAAATTCTGCAACAAAGAACGAAAATCTCAATGTTCTTTAATATCTAGGCTAAATGTTTGTTTTGTTTGGTGCCACCTGTTTTACTTCTGCTCCTGACGCATCTTTGTTTATTGTTTAGGGCCTGAAGGAGCTCTTTTTGAACATTCAGTGGAGACACCCCTTGTCAGAGCCGACCTGTTTCAAGAGCTTAGGTAAGAATTTTTGTTCAAATATTAACAACCTCTCCTGTAGAAGACAAGAGAGTGTGCGCTGGAATAATATGTTAGCAGTGACTGCTACCTGACTGTTACTTATCCATCAGTTGTCTTTATTTTCAAGACTTTTCACTTTTAACTAGATAGCACTTATTAACACCCGAAGGAGGCCAGAAAGTCCTACTGACTCCACACTTGGTGGTTGTTAGCCTCCTCCTCTGCAATCTGCCTCTCATGCTGATGTCAAAGTGACTTTGTTAAATGCCAGCTGGTGAAATGCTTCATTGCTCCCACATCACATCAGCCATAGGAAATCCTAAGTGCTCCACTGGGCACTCACAGCCCTTCGTAGTCTGGGCTGTGACCGGTGGGACCTCCTCCCCTCCCCTGCCACCCAGACATAACAGGCTCCATCCCCTCTGTGCTTTCACACTGACTGTTGCATCTTCTTGGGGTGCCCTCCTCCCCAGGAGACCTCATGAGTGTCTGCTCATCCCTCAAGTGTTAATTGAGATGCTACAGGCTTACCATTCATGTATTTTACAAGCCTGTTACTTTCCCCTGAAAATGTCAGCATAAGTTTCCCGATGTTTTTTGCAATTCTTAACACAAAGCATGTGCATATATATATATATATATATATTATGCTGTTCATCTCTACACCATCTGCAAGCAAGGCAAAACCTTTGAACCTTTTAGTGGAAAAGAAAGGTGCCCCTATGTGGCTTTGAAATGTCCAAAAGGCATTCTTGAAAATGTCTTTAAAATTTTAAAAGATACATGCACTATTAGTAGCAAAAAGAACATTATAAAAACCAAGTGCACGATAAATCTATATTTGCAAAATAGTTGGAAATACTGGTATTTCTCTTTTTTAATTTGTAGTATCATGCACATAACATAAAATTCACAGTTTTAACCATTTTTAGTGTATATTTCAGTACTCTGAAGTACATTCATATTATTTCATGATCATCACCACCATCCAGCTCCAGAACTCTTTTCATCTTGCAAAACTGAAATTCTGTACCCATTTCACAAGTCCCCATTCCCTGCTCCTCGTTGCCTCTGGCACTCACCACTCTACTTTCTGTCTCTGTGGATTTGATTAATCTGGGTGCCTCATATGAGTGAAATTATAGGGTTTTTTTTCCTTCTGTGCCTAGCTTATCAGACTTAGCATACTGTCTTCACCCTTTGGTATATATATACATAATATCCTGAATATATAAAATCACCCAGTTCCATACATAAATTTATTCTTTTTTATAGAATCTTTGTGTCTATGTATATTTCACCTAACCACTAGGCTACTGAATGTCATTTACAGCTATAAGTGTTCATTCCAATAATATATTTGTATTTTATAACAAAACCAAGTAATATTTTTTTGTGGGGAGGGACAGGGTCTTACTCTGTCGCCCAGACTGGAGTGCAGTGGAGCGATCTCGGCTCACTGCAACCTCTGCCTCCCAGGTTCAAGCGATTCTCCTGCTTCAGCCTCCTGAGTAACTGGGATTACAGGCATGCACCACTACCGCCTGGCTAATTTTTCTACTTTTAGTAGAGACAGGGTTTTGCCATGTTGGCCAGGCTGATCTTGAACTCCTGATCTCAAATGATCCACCCGCCTCAGCCTCCTAAAGTGCTGTAATTACAGGCATGAGCCACCACATCCAGCCCCAAAGACTACTTTTAAATGGTCTTAAAGTACATGCTATCACTTAAAATCATATTTAGAAGTTGCACTTGAAGTATATGCAGGACAATTAATATATTTTAATAAATTATGTATAAAAGGGAATGCAAAGTACAGTAGGGATCCCAGCTTTCCACAGAAAAGCTGGGTGGCAGTGGCCAAACTAACCTGTCCAGACTATTTTTCTCATATTAAACATTACTGATAGTAATCCCTACCTTAGAGTATTCTAGGAAAGATTTAGTACGATGTTAAAACCCTTTTGTAAACTGAAAAGTCAAACACAGACAATCTTTTTTTTTTGTTCTTGAGATAGAGTTTCGCTCTTGTTGACCAGGCTGGAGAGCAATGGTGAGATCTCGGCTGACTGCGACCTCCCCCTCCCAGGTTCCAGTGATCCTGCTGCCTCAGCCTCCCAAGTAGCTGGGATTACAGGCGCCCACCACCACACCAAGCTAATTTTTGTATTTTTAATAGAGACAGCATTTCACCATGTTGGCCAGGCTGGTCTCGAACTCCTGACCTCAGGTGATCCACCCACCTTGGCTTCCCAAAGTGCTGGGATTACAGGCATGAGCCACCATGACTGGCCTACAATCATTTTTAAAATTGTTGTTATATGGCCAGGTGCAGTGACATGGTCTCGGCTCACTGCAACTCAGCTTAGGTGACGGAGACAGACTCTGTCCCAAGAAAAAAAATTGTTACCCTACATAGATATTCACACTAAATAGAATAGGAATAGGAAAATCAGCATTTTTTACATGTTTAGTGTCCAATTAAATATTCATCAAAAGCAAGTAGAAGTTCAATTTATCTTACCCACAAAGCAAACATTTGTCACATAAAAATAAATTATGACTATAATTAAATTACAACAAGGTTTGTTAATTTTGATAATGGATCAAAAGATTAAAGAATTTTTATAGAGAAGAAAAACATTTTACTTTCCTAGGTTAGAAAAATGATTCAAATCTGTGGAAATAATCCTATTAAAGCCATTTTGAAATTACAAAATAATATGGATTGTAGAAATGCCAAACACTGCTAAAGTAAATGTCAGTTTTTAAAAATATATAGATCTCAATTAAATAATTCATCTCATATTGACTCATTAAGACATAAATCTGCCGGGCACTGTGGCTCAAGCCTGTAATCCCAGCAGTTTGGGAGGCCAAGGCGGGCAGATCATGAGGTCAGAAGTTCAAGACCAGCCTGACCAATGTGGTGAAATCCTGTCTCTACTAAAAATACAAAAAGTAGTCTGACATGGTGCCACACGCCTGTAATCCCAGCTACTAGACAGGCAGGAGAATCGCTTGAACCTGGGAAGTGGAGGTTGTAATGAGCCGAGATCAGAACCACTGCACTCCACCCTGGGCGACACAGCAGAGCAAGACTCCATCTCAAAAAAAAAAAAAAGACATAAATCTTCTTACTTACACAGCAGGCTCTTACTGAAAAAGAAACCGTACAATAATATTCTCTTGCTTTCTAAAAGGCAGCACTGAGGGAGGATTGAGCAACCCGCGTGTTAAAAACAAAGCAATTGAAAAAAATAACAAAACTGCAAGGAAGTGCTTAAGGAGTGTGGTGAGCATGGGAGGTGTGAATAATTATTCACTGAATGCTTTCCACTGCCAGGAACTGTGCTGGGTGCAGTCACAGAATTTGTTTCATTGAATTATGAAGTGATTGGCAATTTTATCACCATTTTATAAAGGCAGAAACTCAGATCTAGATAGTTGCACATTCTAAGTCACAAAACTAGAAAGGTAGCCACTTGTAATCAAATCCAGCTCTGACGCCAGAGCCCATGTACATCTGGTTTGCTGTCTCCACCACCCACCGGATCCTTGAGTGACTGATTCTTTGATTTATGCCCAGATGCCTCTGACTGAGTATATGATGGTCATATTTTCTTCTGCAACTTCTTACCATAAACTATGTTCCACTTTTTATTTCTGGTTCCAGCAGCATTACTATTCCTGGCCTGATTACAGTAAAAGGATTCTAGAATATTCTAGTTGGCCTATATAAATATTTAATGTGGATTTTGTAAGTGAAGATCAGGATGAATTTATAAATACATCTCTGAAATATGCATGTTTATCACAATTTAAGCTTTGGTATTTGCTCAAATGATAGTCATGGAAGAGTAACAGCTATTATTTTCTTTAAGAAGAATGATAACTAACTTGTACTGAAACTAAGTTTACATTTCTTATGGCAAAATCATTCACAAGAAAGTATGAATGCTGACAAACTACCTTAGAGAAATCTTTCACTCACATGTGATGTCACTCATTCTTTTTAAAAAATTCAGGAAAAGTATATTAAAGTGTTTATGTGCCAGAGTCCATGATAGATACTGGTTATATGGAATAAAAGAAAATAATAGATAATAATAGATACTGGTTATATGGTCCTTGAACTTAATGAGTTTACAGTCTATTGAGAAAAGAAACATGCAAACAAGTTAGAACATTATCTTTAATTGCTATGATAAAAGTAAAACTTCTATTGGAGGCATAGGCAAATAAGTATAATATCTTCCCAGGGCAATCTGGGATGATGCCCTGGAAAAGGGAACGTTTGAATTCTGTGTAACACCATAAGGATGTGATGTGAATTAAGTAAGTTATTATTTCCATGTCTGTTCTACACTGAAGAAGTTATTCCATCACCCATGACATAAAGCCACTTAAGGAAAACAATCCCTGCTGAAGACTGATTTACTAAAAAAAAGTGGAATTGAACTACAATGGAGAAGAATTAGAATTAGCAGCTGCTACAAATAACCTCCTGAAACTGTTAAGTCATAGAGTAAGCAAAGAGATTTTTAGAACAAGTATAAATAAAATGCTCAAATGAGGAAAAAATGAATAGAAATGTAAGACAAAGACAAAGTAGTATGAAAAATGGCAGATTTGGGAAATAATAAAATAGAAATTATAGAAATAAGACATAAAGTAATTAAAATAAAATCATTGGCTCCCAGAACTTTGTTTCTCATATCATTCTCCATAACATTCTCAAAGGAACCAGGACTCCTTGGAGAAGTGGCTGATCCCAGGGCTGGTCCAGGGAATGATGAAGATGAGGCTTAGGGCAGCCTAAAGTGCTGAGAAATGCTAACCAAAAGCAAGGCATCGCAATATTAATAGCAGACAGAATCAAAATTAGGAAAGAAATAGCATTAGTAAGAATCAATGGGATTCAGTGCAGTGGCTCATACCTGTAATCCTAACACTTTGGCAGGCTGAGGTGGGTGGATCACCTGAGGTTAGGAGTTTGAGATCAGCCTGGCCAAAATGGTGAAACCCTATCTCTACTAAAAATACAAAAATCTACAGGGAGTGATGGCACATGCCTGTAATCCCAGCTACTTGGGAGGCGGAAGCAGAATTCGCTTGAACCCAGAAGGTGGAGGTTGCAGTGAGCCGAGATTGTGCACTCCAGCCTGGGCAACAGAGTGAGAGTCCACCTCAAAAAACAAAAACAAAAAGAATCAATGGAAACACTACTTGATGATAAAAGGAAATATTTACCAAGTCAGTTTAGCAATGATGATCTTTCATGGTTTCAATAACATAAATCATTTTGAAATAAAATTATTTTCATTACTTTTTAAAACGTAACTGATGGAATCTAAGAAGCATGGAGATTTGACACCCACCATCAAAGAACTGAAAAGCATACAAACAAGCTCTTCTTAAGGAGTCAGAAACGTTTTCTTTTTTTCCTTGACCTAATACTTCCAGTTCACTTACCCACAATTTTTTCCTAATATACACTACTTAATGATTGCTAGTATTTCATCGATCACTCTATCTATTTCTCCACAAGAAATATATATATATATATATGTGTATATATATACATATATATATGTGTATATATATACATATATATATGTGTATATATATACATATATATATGTGTATATATATATATATTTCTAGTGACTATAGAATTAAAAAAATTTTTTTGGATAAAGTCATAATTTAAGGAGAAAACAATTGATCAAAACAGTATAATTGTAGTCGCCCTGCAGTGCTGTAGCATGCTACAACTTATTCTTCCTATGTAAGTTGTCATTTTGCATCTGTTAGTCGGTCCCTCTCTATCCTCTTCTCCTCCCATTATTGTATATCTTCAAGTAACTAAAAGAGAGAATTTCAGATGTTCCCAACATAAAGAAATGATAAATGTTTGAAGTGATGAGTATGCCAATTACTCTGATATGATTATTACATATTGTATACACATATCAAAATATCACTCTACTGCATAAGTATGTATATTTATTACATATCAATTAAAAATGGCCTGCACAGTGGCTTATGCCTGTAATCCCAGCACTCTGGGAGGCCGAGGCAGGCAAATCACAAGGTCAAGAGATTGAGACCATCTGACCAACATGGTGAAAAAAGAAAAAAAAATACGAAATACTGAAAATACAAAAATTAGCCAGGTGCGGTGGTGTGCACGTGTAGTCCCAGCTACTTGGAAGGTGGAGGTGGAAGAATCACTGGAACTGGGAGGCAGAGGTTGCAGTGAGCTGAGATTGCGCCACTGCACTCCAGCCTGGTGTCAGAGTGAGACTCCATCTCAAAAAATAATAATAATAATAATTTTTAAGTGAAAAAAATCAATATATTAAGATTTTGATAGTAACAAAAAGTAAAATTATATAAAAATACATCTCTTAATGAATGGTTGGAACTTTCTTAAAACTATTTGATAGGTCCGCTAATAAGTATAGCTTATTAATAAGAGTCAAAATTAGTGTGAGATACAGCAAGGTTTCTTTTCAAACAGCCTGCTTAACCTTTTATTCTTTAATTTCAAGTACCCTCCCCCTTCTCTTTTCCTTTTCTTCTTTTTGATTTTACTACATGCTCAGGCATGCCACAGCACCAGCTCAATTCCTTTCATTTGGAAAAGGAGTGGATCTCTAGTTTGCCACAGATGACCCCTTTCTTCTCTCCCCTCTCTCCCACCATGCGTCCACCCTATCTTAAAATGTTTAAATGTTTAGCCAATCGAGTCTACTTTAAATTGTGCGGTCTGACCCCAGCCAATCGGGAAAGGACACAGAGACAGGAGTCGTGTTAGGAATAAAAGTGTCTACTCTCTTCTGTTTGGTGTGCTCTGGTGGCTATCAGCCCTACGAGAGGCACCCTTCTGTGCAGAAGTAAATTTGCTTTGCTGAGAAATCCTTTGTCACGTGCTTGTTTTTCCTTATGACTCCAAGCTTTGTTTCTAACAATTAGGCATCAGTATCTTTCCTATTTAAGTAGATGTCCCAAGGAATCTTGTTCACATAAATAAATAGATATGAATCAAAAAGTTTTATTTTTAAAAAAGTCACTCAATGTTCTGAACTCCCTAAATATATACCATTAAAAGTTATTTGTAATGACTATCAGCTGACAATTCATTAGGTCTTTCTTCAATTTTTGTTGAGAGCTGTGTAACTTGCCAAATGATTAACTCTGTAATCACTGTCACTCAATTTTTCAAGTATATCACCAATATTTTAAATTTTCCCTTGCACATTACTCCTGGAAGTATTTCTGCCTCAGGGTAATGCATCATAATCGATTCAGAATGAATGAGTATGTCTTTCCATATAAAGTGGGAGAAGGAGATCGTTAAGAAGGATCTGGGAAAGGGAACCCCTGCAAGCAGGGCAGTTCTGGGCAACAGTCTTCCTCTGTCCCTGATGAAGTAACTGGGACCCGATGTGCCATCTCTGGTAACCAGGAGAACACCTGACAAATACATGAAACAACCACTTTCAGACACTGGATAACAGGAAGTTCAAGACAAGATAGAAACTAATGAGGTGAGCCCTACACTTGCCCAAGCGCTCTGCTCACAGGCACGTTCAGAGTCAAGGCACAGGGCAGGGGAATCCAGTCAGAACTTGGGAACCTCAGGGAACGGAGGAGAAAGAGATCCAAGAGTGGGGAGTTAAGGCTGATGGAGTCTATGGGGCACAGGATCAGAGAAGAGGGCATATGCCAGGAAACAGCTCCAGAAATCACATACAGGTCCCTAGGTAGGCAAGTATCAGAGGTTTTTCAACTGCTCTCCTATATATGGTCACCTGATTTATTTACCGTATTTTGTAATTACAATGTGAACAAAATATGCCTGTGCAGGTAAATTTTCATATTGTTGGAGAAATAGCTTCATGGTGAATTCATGGAAGAGGAATCCATGGGTGAAAAGGATAAATGCATATATTGTTTACTCAGATCCCCTTCCAGTGACTTCCCCTCTATTGAGGTGTACCAATTTGCACACTAGCATTGTTACAATAAAACCTATTTTCCTTTCCCCATAGCTCCCAACACAATGTTCTTTAATTAATCTATTTTAATTTTTGCCAATCTGAAAGGTTAGAAATTATATCTCAATATAGTTTGCATTTCTCTTAATATGAGTGAAGTGGAGCAACTTTTCATGTTTAAAGCCCATTTTTATATTTCTTTTTGTGAATTATTTGTCTTTTTCTACTTTTTAAAACTATTTTTACTCTCAATTTTTCAGACTTCTTTAAATATTGGGGATATTAGCCCTTCATCTCTAATATATGTTTTAAATAATTTTCTCCAGCTTCAGTTGGTTTTTAACTTATTGTACTTTATGCCATGCAAACATTTTAATGCTTATATACTCATGTTTATTAATCATTTCTTTTATTGTATCTGGATTTTATGTTTGAAATTAACATATTTCTTGCATGGCTTTATCTTTTACAATTAGACCTCTGATCCACTTATTTATTATTGTGTGAAGTATGATCTATAAGGTGTGAGGTCTGGTTCTAATTGTATCTTTTCCAATTGGCCAACCAGATACGCCAGCAACTGCATTATTTATTTAAAACTCTATTTTTTCCCCTATAATTTAAAATACAACTTTTACCACTAAATTTCTCTATGCCCTTGGGGCTGTTCCTGCTGTTGTTATTCTGCTGCACTAGTCTCTCCATTCATGAGCCAATACTAACTTTGTTAACTAAATGGGCTTTTTTTTTTTTTGAGATAGTCTTGCTCTGTTGCCCAGACTGGAGTGCAGTGGCATTATCTCAGCTCACTGCAACCTCCACCTTCCAAGTTCAATTCTCCGGCATCAGTTTCCTGAGTAGCTGGGATTACAGATGTCTGCCACCATGCCTGGCTAATTTTTGTGTGTGTAGTTTTTTTTTTTTTTTTTTTTTGGTAGAGATCAGATTTCACCATGTTAGCCAGGCTGGTCTCGATCTCCTGGCCTCAGGTGATCCGCCCACCTCGACCTTTCAAAGTGCTGGGATTACAGCTGTGAGCCACCGAGCCCAGCCTGAATAGGCCTTAGAAGATATTTTCATGTCTGATAGGACTAACTGCACACATGGATTCATGCACTCACACATACACATAGACACCCACACACACACACAACTTTGTATATCATTGAACATTAGTCTGCCTATTCTTGTTTATGTAATTTTGCATATGAACTTGAGTATTAACTTGCCTAGTTCCAGAAAACTTATTTGTCATTAGGATTACATTAAGTTTATAAATTACCTTAGGGAAAACTGACAACTTACTGTGTTGAGTCATCCACTCAAGAACAGGGGGTGTCTTCCCATTTGTTCAAAGCTACTTCTGTACCTCTCAGGAGCATTGAAAAGTTTTCCTCATGTGTGTTTTCCACATTTCTTCTCAATGTTCGCATATGTTTTCCTAAGCACTTAGCTCATCATCTTTGTTGCTATTATAATGGAGGTTTATTCCATCATCATTATTCCCTGTTACTGTTTTAGATATAAAGACTATTGATACCTGTGTGTTAATTTTATATCTCACTAGGTTACTAAACCTTTTATTGTTTGGATCCGTTTGGTGATTGATATTCTGGGATTTTCCAGGTATACTATCAGATCATTTGCAAACAGATATAGTTTTATACCTTATTTTCCAAGTGTAATATCTCTAATCGATTTCTCTTGGCTAATTGGATTTCCCAATATCCTCAGTGCAATATGAGAAAGAAATGGAGATAGTAACCATCCCTGCCTTTTTCTGGTCAAAGTGGAAATGCCTCTCATATTTCTCCATTAAGCAAAATGATGTGAATGTGTGTTGTATAAAGAAAGCACATATCAATTTCTATTTTGTGTTGAATGGGCATTGAATTTAGTAAGAGAGTCTTTAGTAATTATGGAGCTAGTCATGTATGTCTCTTAGATATATTAGTATGGGGTATTACATTAATGGATTTTCTAATACTGAACCAATCTTGCATTCTGAGAATAAATTCTACTTTGGCTATGAAATATTACACACATAACTCAGATCAGTCTACATTTCTTTTTGGTTTTGGTCTTGCTGCCTGCCCAGGCTGAAGTTCAGGAATGAGATCTCAGCTCACTGCAGCCTCCAGCTCCAGGCTCAAGGGATCCTCTCACCTCAGCCTTCCAAGTAGCCAGGACTACAGGAATGCACTACAATGCCCAGCTAATAGTAATTATTATTATTATTATTTTAAGACAGGGTCTTG
Source organism: Plecturocebus donacophilus (assembly GCA_004027715.1). Lineage (NCBI taxonomy): Eukaryota > Metazoa > Chordata > Mammalia > Primates > Pitheciidae > Plecturocebus > Plecturocebus donacophilus. Next base: position 13,972 of record PVKP010004789.1, read on the forward strand.
CTCTGTTGCCCAATCTGGTCTTGAACTCCTGGCCTGAAGCAATGCTCCCACCTCACCTCCCAAAGTGCTGAGATTACAGGTCTCAGCCACTGTGCCTGGCTGTGCTATGATTATAAAGTTTAAGTAACACAACAGTGTTGGTTCCTGAATTAGGAAGTTTTCCCTCATTTTCAATGTTTTTGAATAATTTGTGGAGTATTGGGATGTTCTGGTCTCTAAAGGTTTGATAGAATTTTCCCTGGAACCATATGGACCTGATGAAAATTTTAAAGACAGTGCCTTAGTATTAATAGTTTATTTCTTCTTTTATGGAAAATTGTGCTTAAGCTTTCTACCTTTAATGGGAGTTGATTTTGGTCAACCGTATTTCCCTAGGAAATTATTCACTTAATCTCAGTTTTCAACTGTATTTGTATAGTAGTCTGAAAGTAGTACCATAGGAATTTAAAAATTCCTGTTGTTTTCATAGCTTTATAACAGCTCATTGATAAAAATCAATGTCTATAAATACAAGTGAAGCACTGAAGTAATCTAACACTGTTCGCATAATCACATCCTTAGTTCCAAGTATGTATATATTATTTGTCACAAGTTAGTATCTTAAATATTCTAAACTTAAACAATGAAAACAATTTATTCCTTCTGGTAACTGACAGCTTTATGGTGTGGCTTATTTTCCTTAATTCTAGCAATTCCAAGAAAAAGGAAAAAAACTACAAAGTGTCAAAAAAAAAAAAAGAGTACATATTATCAATTCAACAACTGAAAACAGTTTAAGGATTAAAAGTTTCATTCAATAATAGATGAGCACAGTCAGTGCTCATACAAGAATTCACTGATGACATCTCGGGCTCCTGACCTATAAAGCACTGTTAAATCTGGAATGTGAAATATGTTATATGAAAAGTAATACTCCAAATGTAAATGTACAAGTTGCCCTTTTCAAGAAGGACTTACAAATATATTAGTTCTAATTTTCTTTTAGCTAAAAGGAACTTTTTAAGATTTAATATATTTTCTTAACAAACAAACTTCTAATTCCTTTTAAGACTAACAAATAAGATGAAAAATATGAAACAAAGTTACTGAAACAGAGGTCTTAAGGATGACTGAACTTTTATAGTTCACTGACTTCTGCAGTTAAAGCCTGAGCCTCCCCTGAAAGACTGAATTGGACAAGTCCTAGATGTTTAATTGTAGCCATCTTATCTGAGTGACATTATCTACCCTATAATGCAGCATCATCTTTCACAAATTTCTGTTCATTGCAGTGACATTCTACTCCCTTCTAGACCTCAGAGATTATTAGTTTATTTTCTGTGAAGTATGGTCTTGATGAGTTTAGAAGATCATTTTATATTTTTCATGAGTTAAACAAGTCATCTTTTTTGAAGGCAGAAGCACACTTTTCAGAAATAATGAAACCCTAAGAGTAATTGGGATGACTGTGGGATAGTGCCAGCATTGACTGTGGGTAGTACTTAGAACTATGCCCTGTTATGCATCTTTTAGGAGTGAGGTTATAGAGAACTGTATATTTTTTTTTCAAAGTTGTAATAACAGGTGATCTAATTCAAAGGAAAATATTACAAGTCAGTATGCATGCATGGGAAAAGAAACATAGGGTAATAATGTTACTATCAGTGTATCAGACTATATCTGCATTTAAAACCATAGATTCCGTAAATTCAAGTGAAATACTTGAATTTCAAAGCTCATCATTGTCAAAAATCATGAAGAATATTATAAATAAATATATAACTATTAAAATGCAGGCATTTATTGTGTAAATACAATTATATATACACAGTGTCTTTGCATAGTTCATTAGTAAACCAAAGCACAACTTTTTATGTACAAAAAAAATTCAGTATAGAAGTGAGAAAATAAAAATAAAAACCTTCATATGGATCCCTATGAATGTCAATATTACACTTAGATATTAGTCAAGTCTAACAAGAAGTGGATTGCTGAAGATCATGAATGCTTCGTTTGTTAATCATGTATTTATAGACACTGATCTTTTTCTGGAGAGTATTTGGCCAGTATGAAAGTTAACTTATCCTTGTAGTATTCTATGAAAATAAACTTTCAGGAACCTGTTTTAGAAACCAGTGCTTGGGCACTAAGGAGGGAGTGAGTTCTTTCAAAAACATTTTTGTTTTCGTATTCAGGTCTTTAACCGGACAAGAAGTTATTTTTCATGTGGATATGAAGTAGGCAAATAATTTTCTTTTGTTTTCTGAGGGAGGATACCCAGTTGTCTCAAAAATCAATCCATTCCTTATTTATCTGTACTGCTATTTTTGTCATCTATAAAGGTATTTTTAATAGGTGCCCTATTCTTGTTCATTGCTCTGGCTTTTTTCTTCTTAAGCCAATTGTACAATATATCTGGTCTCTGCTAGGGCAAGTGTCCCCACCATGTCTTCTTCAGAGTTGTTGTATTGACTGTTTTTAGACATTTATTTTTCACGTTGTTGTTCGTTTTTTCTTTTTTCTTTTCTTTTCTTTTTTTTTTTGGTTTTTGTTTTTGAGACGAAGTCTCACTCTGTCACCTAGGCTGGAGTGCAGTGGCATGATCCTGACTCACCGCAGCCTCCACCTCCTGGGTTCAAGGGATTCTGCCACCTCAGCCTCCTGAGTAGCTGGAATTACAGGTGCGTGCCACCACGTCAGGCTAATTTTTGTGTTTTTGTAGAGACTGTGTTTTATCCTGTTTGCCGTGCTTGTCTCAAACTCCTGACCTCAAGTGATTTCGTCCACCTGGGCCTCCCACAGTGCTGGGATTACAGATGTAAGCTACTGTGCCTGGCCGATTCTTCATGTAAATTTTCAAATCAATTTTTCAGGCTTTATGAAAAACTCTACTGGTTTTTTCACTGGAATTACATTGAATTCATAGCTTTATAATAATGAATTCTCTTGTCCATAAATATGTATGTCTATTTATTCACAGTCTTCTTTTATGCCCTTAATATTTTGTGATATTCTCCATTTAGGTTTGGACGATAATTATTAGAATTCATTATCAGGGTGTTCATAGTTTTTGTTTCTATTGAGAATGAGTTCTCTTTTCCACTACACTTTCAAAGTGATCATTACCAATTTTTGGATGGTAGTTTTTAACCCAGCAACTTTATTGATCATTGTTATTAATTTATATATATTAATACATACATATGCTGAGAGAGAGCGAGAAAAAGAGAAAGGAAGATGGGTCTTGTTATATTGTCCAGGCTGGCCTTGAACTCCTGGGCTCAAATGATCCTTCCGCCTCAGCCTCCCAAGTAGCTGAGACTATAGGGGCACACCATCATACCCAGCTTAGTTTTAATATTTTGATTGTAGAACTTAACTGGTTTTTCCATTAAGATGGTTATAGTGCCAAAAAAAAAAAAGGGTCATCCCTTTTATTACTGTACTTCTCAAATTCCTGTTTCATTAATTTGGCTGGGACCTCCAGTAAATGTTGACTAGAAAGAGTAATGATGGACATCTGTGTTTACTTCCTCACTTTGAGAAATGCTTCTAAATTTTTTTAATTAAATAATGTCGGCTGCTATAGGTTTTTGGTAAGTAGTAATTCCTATTATCAAATTAAGAAAGTTCCATTTTGGTCCAAGTTCTCACCTCTCCTTTTTCTTTGAAACAGTGTGTGTAAGAACAATAAAAGTTTGGTGTAAACTCATCTATGAAATGAAAGAGCCAGTATATTTTGGGGAAGTTGGATTTTTTCCACTTCAATTTATTTAATGAAGTTCCTCTTTTCAAATTTTCTGTCTTCAGGTCCATTTTGGTTCTTTCTTTGCTAGAAACTTTTTCTTGTTACTCATTATGGTCTTATAATCATTCATAAACTTTTATGGTAAAAGTATGTTATCTTTTGCTTTAATGCAAGGTTTATATGGTTGTGGCTGCTAGGACAATTTTACAAATTACATTGCTAACATCTTCTATATACTTACTATTTTTGTCTTCTTTATTTATCAGTTTCTTGCTGAGGCTTATTAAAACTTCCACTATAATTTTGGTGTTGTTAATTTTTTCTTTTGCTTTAATATCTGATGCCTGTAAGTCCCTGCTTAATCTTCTTATGAATTGTTCCTTTTAATCATAAGTGATGTTACCCTTTTTCCCTTACTTTGTCTGGTATTACAGTTGCTATACCTGGTCCTACTGTCTTTTGCACCGATTTACCTTTTCCAAATATTTTATTTTCAATGTGTTTGCAGCATTGTGTTTTAGTTGTTTCTCTAGGGAAAAGGCTTTGGTTTGAGATTTTCTTTCAATAGGTTAATCTAACCCATTTATATTTGTGATGGTTGCTAGTTTATTCACCCCTTGTCCATCATTTTGTTTTATTTACCATGCTTTTCTTTTCTTTTTTTCTCCTTTTATTGAATTAATAAACTTTTCCTTCTCTCCACCTATATTTCCCTTTAATAGTTCTATATTTCTTCTTTTAATGACTGTCTCTTATTTGTTTATATGCACAGAGACACATTAGTACTTGTCAACCAAGTCTACATCGATTCCAGTTTCTTCCCAAATAGTATTTTGCCTCAGCCTCCTGAGTAACTGGGACCACAGGCTCGCACCACCACGCCCAGCTAATTTTTGTATTTTTAGTAGAGACGGGGTTTCACCATGTTGACCAGGACGGTCTCGATCTCCTGACCTTGTGATCCACCCACCTCGGCCTCCCAAAGTGCTGGGATTATAGGCATGAGCCACCGCGCCCAGCCCCAAATAATATTTTTTAAAAGTCATTTCCATCCAAACTTCCCTTTCCGTGTAGTTTTATTTCAGCATTGCTTTTATTTATCTCCCTGCTGTATTTTTTCAGGTCATACCTATTTAGTTTTACCAACACATTTTTTAATGGCCATCGCTTCTTCTTGGAAGCATTCTTTTCTTCTTATTTTAATTTCCATAAGTACTTTTTTCGGTGAAAATCTATAAATGGTACATTTGTTCCCTGTGTCCGAAATGTCCAATTTCCTTCATAGTCAAGTGCTGGTTAGGCTGAGCTAGATTTCTATCTAGGCTGACAATAATTTTACACCAGCATTTTTAAATATATTACTCATGAGTGTACTTCTGATTCTTTAGAGACAATCTGATTTTCATTCTGAATTATTTTAAGATTTTCTTGTTAATCTTGACGATCTGCAGTTTCACTGCAAAGTGTCTGGTATGTGTTAGTTTATACTTGGGTATTGGTGAACTTCTTCAGTTCTTTGATTTGAGACACTCATGTTCTTTTTCAATTCTGGGAAATTGTTAGCCATGGTTCTTCACATGTATGCCTTCCTCATTCTCTAGAGGGTAGAGGGAGGTTTTTTTCACTTGCAATCTGTGGACCCATGAAGAGACCTTTTCACTGGGAAGGTGGGGAGCTCACTCCTTCCCCTTGATGAGCAGGAGAAAGTCACTTTTCTTCAGCCTTCATCTACGAGGTGTCCAACTACTCATGTAGGACAACTGGCTTGGTGCTTGGCACATTGCCCTAGGGTAGAGATGAGGACAAAGTGGGGCTGACATACACTACTTATGATGTTCAACAAGGAATCAGCCTCTGATCCCAAACACTTCGTGTACATATTAAACGTTTATTAATCCAACGAAGGAGAGAAAGAAGAAACAATGAAAAGAAGAAGCATGGTAAATCAAACAAAAGGATAGAAATGTGGCAAACAAACCAGGAACCATGATAAATATATTGGAATGAGAGCCACTGCAGGCTGGGCGGATAAGGGGGTGAGGGATGCAACATCACTTAATGGGTACAATGCATGCCATTTAGGCAATGGCTACACTGAAAGCCCAGACTTTGCCTCTATATAATATATCCATGTAACAAAATACACTTGCACTGCCTAAATCCATACACAGTTTAAAACTGTACTGATAAACACAGAGGTTTTCTTTTATATTAAACTGTTTTTCCAAAGGTGACATTTGAAAAAAAAATGATGGCTCTAAAAGCATGTATTAGGTAATATTAGGAAATTTCTAAAGAAATATAAAATCATGTTCAGTTTAGTCTTAGTGCTGAGTATGTTTATTAGATTTCAACCTTTTGAAAATTGGAAATTTTTATATTGTATATAAGGTGAGTTACCTATTCTTCAGCCATTGATAATCCTCTGAACTGTTTTCTGAAAATAAAAGATTAGGTTTTCTTATCATACTTGTATTCATGCTTCCTGGTCTCTCATCTTATTTGTAAAATTTGAGCTTAATAAAAGCCTGAAAAAGCTTTAAATTTTTAGGCTCTTGTTCATATTTTTCAGTAACTTTTCTTCTTTTTCTTTCTTTTTTTTTTTTGAGATGGAGTCTCTCTCTGTCACCCAGACTGGAGTGCAGTGGCATGATCTCAGCTCACAGCAGCCTCCACCTCCTGGGTTCAAGCAATTCTCCTGCCTCAGCCTCCCAGGGAATACAGGTGCACACCACCATGCCTGACTCATTTTTGTGTTTTTAGTAGAGACAGAGTTTTACCATATTGTCCATGCTGGTCTCGAACTGCTGACCTCCACTGATTCACCCACCTCAGCCTCCCAAAGTGCTGGGATTACAGCATGAGCCACCGAATCTGGCCTTCTCTTTTGTTAAAAATGACATTAACATGACATGAGCAATAATTATTAAGGTCATACATGACTGACTAGTCATAGTCTATAAATGCAATTAAAAATGAATACAGGGTAAACTTTGGAAAATTACTGACTTCTATTTATTTTTATTTAAAAAGGAGCACAACTAAAAATTCACCTGCTTTGTAGCAGCTCTGTACCACAGAAAAAATAATACTCCTGCCTCAGCAATCAAATCACCTTAATTGTAATTTTTATAACACCAATTGTGATGGTTAGTACTGAGTGTCAAGTTGATTAGACTGAAGGATACGAAGTCTTGATCCTGGGTATGCTGGTGAGGGTGTTGCCAAAGGAGATTAACATTGGAGTCAGTGGGCTGGGGAAGGCAGATCCATCCTTAACTGGTTGGGCACCATCTAATCAGCTGCCAGCAAATATAAAGCAGGCAGAAAAACATCAAAAGGAGAGACTGGGCTAGGCTCCCAGCCTACATCTTTATCCCATGCTGGATGCTTCCTGCCCTCTAACATTGGACTCCAAGTTCCTCAATTTTGAGACTTGGACTGGCTCTCCTTGCTTCTCAGCTTGCAGATAGCCTATTGTGGAACCTTGTGATCATGTGAGTTAATACTTAATAAACTCCCATATATATATATATATATTATATATGTTATATATATTATATGTATATATTATGTATGTTATATATATTATATATATATATATATCTTATTAGTTCAGTCCCTCTAGGGAATCCTAATACAGATTTTAATACCAGAAGTGCTTCTAAAGGAACAGAATATTAAGGATGGAGTTATTTATTGCTTTTTGCTTCCACAAGACATCACAGTGGTTCACTACATTGATGACATTATGCTGATGGGGTCCAGCGAGCACGAAGTGGCAAACACTCTGGACTTATTGGTGTGACATTTATGCGCCAGAGGATGGGAAATAAATCCAGCTAAAATTCAGGGACCTTCTGAAAGTCCACCTCAGTAAAATTTGTGGGGGTCCAGTGGTGTGGGATCTGTCAAGATATTCCTTCTAAGGTGAAGGATAACTTGCTGCATTTGGCCCTACCTGCAACCAAGGAAGAAGCACAATGCCTACTCGGCCTATTTGGATTTTGGAGGCAACACATTTCTCATTTGGGTGTTACTCCAGCTCATTTATCGAGTGATCAGAAAGGCTGCCAGTTTTGACGGGGGTCCAGAACAGGAGAAGGCTCTGCTACAGGTCCAGGCTGCTGTGCCAGTTGCTCTGCCACTTGGGACATATGACTCAGCAGATCCAATGGTGCCTGAGGTGTCAGTGGCAGATAGCGATGCTGTTGGGAGCCCTTGGCAGGCCCCCATAGGTGAATTACAGCAGAGGCCTCTAGGATTTTGGAGCAAGGCCCTGCCGTCTTGTGCAGATAACTACTCTCCTTTTGAAAGACAACTCTTGACCTGTTACTGGGCTTTGGTGGAAATTGAACATTTGACTATGGGTCATCAAGTCACCATGCAACCTGAACTGCCTGTCATGAACTGGGGGCTTTTTGACCCATCTAGCCATAAAGTGGTTCACGCACAGCAGCATTCCATCATCAAATGGAAGTGTTGTATATGCCATTGTGCTCAAGCAGGTCCTAAAGGCACAAGTAAGTTACATGAGGAAATGGCTCAAATGCCAATGGGTCTCCACTCTTGCCACCCTGCCTTCTCTCGCCCAGGCCTCATGGGGAGTGCCCTGTGATCAATTGACAGAGGAAGAGAAGACTGGTTCACAGATGGTTCTGCATTATATGCAAGCACCACACAAAAGTGGACAGCTGTAGCACTATAGTCCCTTTCTAGGACATCCCTGAAGGACAGCGGTGAAGGGAAACCTTCCCAGTGGGCAGAATTTTGAGCAGTGTACCTGGCTGTGCGTTTTGCATGAAAGGAGAAATGGCCAGATGTGCAATTACATACTGAATCATGGGCTGTAGTCAATGATTTGGCTGGATGGTCAGGAACTTAGAAGAAGCATGATTGGAAAACTGGTGACAAAGAAATTTGGGGAAGAGTTATGTGGATGCACCTCTCTGAGTGATCAAAAACTGTGAAGATATTTGTATCCCATGTGAGTGCTCACCAACAGGCGACCTCAGCAGAGGAGGGATTTTAATAATCAAGTGGATACGATGACCTGTTCTGTGGACACCACTCAGTCTTTCTCCAGCCACCCCTGTCATTGTCCAACAGGACCATGAAAAAAGTGGCCATGGTGGCACGGATGGAGGTTATGCATGGGCTCAGCAACATGGACTTCCACTCACCAAGGCTGACTTGGCTACAGCCACGGCTGAGTGCCCATTTTGCCAGCAGCAGAGACTTAACACTGAGCCCTCAATATGGCAGCATTCCTCTGGGTGATCATCCAGCTACCTGGAGGCAGGTTGATTATATCAGACCTCTTCCATCTCATGGAAAGGGCAGAGGTTTGTCCTCACTGGAATAGACACTTACTCTGGATGTGGATTTGCCTATCCTGCACGCAATGCTTCTGCCAAGACTACCATCCGAGGACTCACAGAATGCCTTAACCACCATCATGGTGTTCCACACAGCATCGCCTCTGACCAAGGCACTCACTTTGCAGCTAAAGAAATGTGGCAGTGGGCTCATGCTCATGGAATTCACTGGTGTTACCATGTTCTCCATTATCCTGAAGCTGTTAGATTGGTAGAACGGTGACATGACCTTTTGATGTCACAATTACAATGCCACCTAGGTGACAATACTTTGCAAGGCTGGTGCAGAGTTCTCCAGAAGGTTGTGTATACTCTGAATCAATGTCCAATACGTGGTACTGTTTCTCCCATACCCAGGATTCACGGGTCCAGGAATCAAGGGGTGAAAGTGGAAGTGGCACCACTCACCATCACCCCTAGTGACCCACTAGCAAAATTTTTGCTTCCTGTTCCCGGGACGTTACATTCTGCTGACCTAGAGGTCTTAGTTCCAGAGGGAGGAACGCTGGCACCGGGAGACACAACAACAATTCCATTAAACGAAGCTAGGATTGCCACCTGGACCCTTGGGGCTTGTCCTACCTTTAAGTCAACAGGCTAAGAAGGGAGTTACAGTGTTGGCTGGGGTGACTGACCCGGACTATCAAGATGAAATTAGTGTACTACTCCAAAATGGAGGTAAGGAAGAATATGCATGGAATACAGGAGATTCATTAGGGCGTCTCTTAGTATTACTATGCCTGTAATTAAGGTCAGTGCTACAACAGCCCAATCTAGGCAGGACTACAAATATTCCAGACCCCTCAGGAATGAAGGTTTGGCTCACTCCAGAAAAAAACCATGACCTGTTTAGGTGCTTGCTGAAGGCAAAGGGAACACAGAATGGGTAGTAGAAGAAGGTAGTCATCAATACCAGCTACGACCACGTGACCAGCTACAGAACCGGGGACTGTAATTGTCATGAGAATTTTCTCCTTTTTTTTTTTTTTTTTTTTGCTAAAAATATGTTTGCGCATGTATACACTTGTACTAAGAAAATATGTTTATTTCCTTTTCATCATGTGACATAAGATTTATTGACTTCATATCAACATTTAAGTATTGTTAAGTTTATGTAACAGTATTTGGATTGGGAATTGGTGCATTTCCAGTTGTACAAAGAATATTTGTACTATGTTAGGTGTAATTATGACCTTATTATCTTTTTTTTTTCTTTTTTCAGAGAGTCTCACTCTGTTGCCCAGGCTGGAGTACAGTGGTGCGATCTTGGCTCACTGCTACCTCCACCTCCCAGGTTCAAGCAATTCTCCTGTCGTAGCCTCCCAAGTAGTGGGGACTATAGGCACGTGCCACCACACCCCGATAATTTTTTATTTTTAGTAGAGATGGGATTTCACCATGTTAGCCAGGCTGATCTCGAACTCCTGACCTCAGGTGATCCGCTCACCTCAGCCTCCCAAAGTGCTGAGATAACAGGCGTGAGCCACCGTGCCTGTTGACGTTATTATCTTTATTTGAAGATTCTGTATGATCTCAGGAGATGTGTATGGGTTCAAGTTAACAAGGGGTGGATTTGTGATGGTTAATACTGAGTGTCAACTTGACTGGATTGAAGGTTACAAAGTATTGGTCCTGGGTGTGTCTGTGAGGGTGTTGCCAAAGGAGATTAACATTGGAGTCACTGGGCTTGGAAAGGCAGAAAAATGTGAAAAGACTCCCAGCTTACATCTTTCTGCCATGCTGGACTCTTCCTGCCCTCGAACATTGGACTCTGAGTTCTTCAGTTTTGAGACTTGGACTGGCTCTCCTTGCATGTCAAGCTTACAGACGGCCTACTGTCTGACCCTGTGATCTTGTAAGTTGAAACTTAGTAAACTCCCCTTTATATATATACTCCACAATGGAGGTAAGGAAGACTATGCATGAATACAGGAGATTCATTAGGGTGCCGGTAATCTCAGGATATATATATCCTATTAGTTCTGTCTCTCTAGGGAACATTGACTAATACACCAATCAACTGTGAGATCTCTCAAAGTCGACTTCCAAGTCTTTTGTGTACATATTTAATTGAAGTAATGAGAAGAAAGAATCAAATTCTGAAAGCAAAGCCAGTGTCTTATGTTCTAAGAAGAAAACTGCTGTGATGTGACCTAAACATTTGATATGAAAGATATATATTTATATATAATATATATTTACTATTACATGCACACACACATATAAGCATTTGGATATATTTCTGTGACACTGTTCAAAACTCTTTTCATTGAAGTCATAAGCAAATATTTATATATTTACATATTCAAAAAAGAGGGTATTTAGATATCTAACTGGCAAACTAAAATATAACAAAGACAGAAAACAAGTTACTTTGTATGTGAGTACTGTTCAGTGTGTTAATGGAAATGTATGCTTCAGAGCAATCTTAGCCTTTTTGTAAAATATGTCTCAATCTAGTTTGAACTGAAATTTCTCATCTCCAAGTCTAGAAATAATGCAAAGGGTAAGAAGTTTGCTCTTCTAGCAGTGTCATATTATAACATGATTAAAAACTTGTAAATTATCAGTTGAGGTCATTTAGTTGTCATTTAATGACTGATCTTGGAAACAGACTCACTTTCACAAGGATCTTCAAGGTCACAGTTGGTTTGCCTGAAATGGACCAGGCTTGAAAGGTGCTTCTGTATTCTTCCTTCCTTTCCTTCCTCCCTGCAGGAAAAATATAGACAATTATCAGAGGTCAAAATAGCAAACTGAGGCCGAATACGGTGGCTCATGCCTGTAGTCCCAGAACTTTGGGAGGCCCAGGCAGGTGGATCATGAGGTCAGGAGTTCGTGACCAGCCTGGCCAAGATGGTGAAACCCCATCTCTACTACAAATACAGAAATTAGCTGGGCACAGTGGCTGCACCTGTAATTCCAGCTACTTGGGAGGTTGAGGCAGTAGAATCACTTGAACCCAGCAGGCAGAGGTTGCAGTGAGCCAAGATCATGCCATTGCCCTCTAATCTGGGCAACAGAGCAAGACTCTGTCTTAAAATAAATATATATATAGAGAGAGAGAGAGAGAGCAAACTGGGCAGGCAGTCAGCTAGACCACGCACATGGAGCTGTACCAAAGTGTTCCCCAGCCTAACTTGACCAATACATTCCATATATGTCTCTAAGATTTTTCTCCTACTCAAGGTAAGACTGCGAAATGTATAGCAGGTCTAACTTTACATGCTCAGAAAATGAAACTTTGTCTTCTATAACAAATAGTGATAGATAAAAAAAAAAAACTCGCCAATACAAGGGAGCAATTTTCAGGTGTGAAAAGTCTGTCAAATAAATGTTCAGTCAATTTAAGTGCAGATTCATTATCAGGGTACTTAAGCAACTTCCTTTCTCTCTGCTCCCTGCCCCTCTCCTCCCATTAAACCCTAGCCCACAGTGGGTAGGATTTCCTAATTACTTATCTTTTTCTGTTTCTTCTGCTTCCTATTGCTCTTTAAGCATTTCTTTGAAATTAGCATTTCAAACTTTGGGCTGAGCAGCTGAAAAGTGTTTCAGATGATCACATTGTGCCATCTGGTGGAAATACAGCCTTTTCCAGGCAGACGCAAGTAAGATAGTTCCTCTGGCTCTTATATTCCTGGTTCTCTTCCTTTATTTGGCTTAACCACAAGGAGAGTCTGATAAATTTTACAAAACCAAAGCCAGCTGAGGGCAACCTCCCTCCTTTCAGTTCTATCAGTTCAGTATTTTTTCCAAAAGAAATCTTTCCATTTGCCCTGTAATCTTTCTAAATTAAAAAAAAGAAGAAGAAAGAAAGAAAAAGGACCAGCCAGGCGTGGTACCTCACTCCTATAATCCCAGCACTTTTGAAGGCCAAGGCGGGCAGATCACCTGAGGTTGGGAGTTTGAGACCAGCCTGACCAACATGGAGAAACCCCATATCTACTAAAAATACAAAATTAGCCAGGCGTGGTAGTGCCTGCCTGTGATCCCAGCTACTCAGGAGGCTGAGGCAGGAGAATCACTTGAACCCAGGGCGTGCAATTTGCAGTGAGCCGAGATCATATCTTTGCCCTCTAGCCTGGGCAAAAAGAGCAAAACTCCATCAAAAAAAAAAAACAAAAAACCTCACCAACTTATATTCTCTCTCATGAACATGTGGAAAATGCATGTATTGTCCTTAAATCTATCTTTTTTTCCTAAATAAATTGGTGTTTTAACTAAAAAAAAAAAAAAAAAAAAGCCCATCACAGCTACTTGAGGGGTCAAGGCAGGAGGATCTCTTGAGCCCAGGAGCTCAAGGCTGCAATTTGCCACGATCACATCTCTAAAGAGCCACTGAGCTCTAGCCGGCAACATAATGAAAACAATTTTATATCGTTATTCATAAATGGCATTTTCTTTTGAAATAGTATCGGAAACTGCTACATGCATCGGATTAGGACTGCTTTTTTTTTTTTTTTGGAGTCTCGCCCTATTGCCCAAGCTAAAGTGACGTGATCTCCACTCACTGCAGCCTCCCCGTCCCCGGATTTAAGCGATTCTCCTGATTCAGCCTCCTGAGTATCGGGGATTACAGATACGCCATCACATCCAGCTAGTTTTTATATTTTTAGCAGATATGGGGTTTCACCATGTTGGTCAGGCTGGTCTCGAACTCCTGACCTCGTGATCCACCCACCTCAGCCTCCCAAAGTGCTGGGATTACAGGCGTGAGCCACCACTCCTGGCCAGGACTGCCTAATGTTTTCATCAGCTTTTAGAGGATGCTAATCTCATAGACTTTCACTGATATAAAGTCTATTTCTTATTTCACATTATTTCTGGATTTATCAATGAATAATGCACACTGTTACCATTTGAGAATGACTTGAAGATTTATATACCTTACTAGTCATATTTTCCATGCTAAGTTGAGGGATTGCTGGAGTGGTTTTACTTAATACTGTTTTTCCTTTGCCTCTTTTCCTCATCTCAGATTAGAATCCCCCACCCGGAGTCTAAGTATGGATGCCCCAAGGGGGGTGCATATTCAAGCTCATGCTGGGAAAATCGAGGCGCTTTCTCAAATGGATATTGTTTTTCACAGTAGTGATGGAATGGTGAGTTCACAGATCAGCCTCCTACTGTATGTCCTGATGCTATCCCTGAGTATCATGTCTGTAAAGCTATCAGTATTAAATTTCTATTAGTTTGTAGGAAAACATTATGAAGGTCATAGAGTAGCAAATGTACAAGGCGAGCAAAAGACAATTTAGCCTTGAAAGAAGGGCCAAGAAAGGCTAAAATTATTCTGTACTAGATCCATACAGCTTTCTTTGACTGACATTTGTGCTATCAAGTGACTTGTTATTCTCAAGTTGGAAAAAACACACTACAGACATTCAGAGTTTACAGAGAATGTTCATTTTGCCATTTCCTAGGGATCCATCTTCTCTGGGGATGGCTGTCACTAGGAGTAACCCACCAACAACCACTGTCACCTTTCATTGCCCTGAGTGCTGTACTTAAGCTGCATTTCCAGTTTAAATGAAAATGGAAGATGAAAAATAAGCGTTTTTTCAAAGTCAACTACAATAAAGAGAAAACTTGGGACTTCAAGCCTAGAAAGACAGTTGTCCCCCTTTATGGACAGGGGATATGTTCCAAAACCCCTAGTGGAAGCCTAAAAACACAGAGAGTACTGAACCCTGCATACACTCTGTGTTTTCCTGGGCATACATACTATGCTAAAGTTTAACTGATAAATCAGGCTCAGTGAGATATTAAGAACAATGATGGGCTGGGCACGGTGGCTCACGCCTGTAATCCCAGTATTTTGGGAGGCTGAGGCAGGCAGATCATCTGAGGTCAAGAGTTCGAGACCAGCCTGGCCAACATGGAGAAACCCCGTCTCTACTAAAAATACAAAAAAATTTAGCCGGGCATGGTGGCTTATACCTATAATCCCAGCTACTCAGGAGGCTGAGGCAGGAGAATCACTTGAACCCGGGAGGCGGAGGTTGTGGTGAGCCGAGATCATCTCATTGCACTCCAGCCTGGGCAATAAGAGCAAAACTCCATCTCAAAAAAAAAAAAAAAAAAAAAAATGGAGTGATTATAATAATATACGAGCATCACTGCTCTTGTGCTTTGGAGCCATTATTAAGTAAAATAATGGTGACTTGAACACAAGCACCACGGTAACTTAACAGTGGATCTCACGGTGGAGACAGCTCCTCAGTGATTCGCAGGCTGGGAGCATGACAGTGCGGAGATGCTGGAGACAGGGAGATTCATGTCCCGGGCAGGACGGCTCGAGATTCCATCACGCTGGTCAGACAGTGTGCAATTTAAAACGTTTAAATTATTTCTGGAATTGCCCATTTAATGTTATCCAGACCAAGGTTGACAGCAGATCACTAAAACCAAGAAAAGTGAAACAGCAGACAGCAGGGGAGAAGCTAGCAAAACCTCACGGACACAGCCAGAGTCACAGTGAGGCTTCGGGTACACACTGCTCAATACCGATAACAGAACCTTGTTTGTTAGGAAAAAAAAAAAAGGAAAAAGCTCGATTTCAGTCACAGAAAATCCGACATGTTAGGGATGTTCCTAAAAGGTCTAGAAGAAAATCAAGGGTTTGGCTTATAAGCTCATTCCAATCGTATGATGCCATATTTATAGATTTGTACAAATAACAGATGTCATCTTCTTGGCCTAACCCCAGGTATTTTTATATGTATGAATGTGGTCAAAATAAGCCACTGCTGCATGAATTCTCCTGTACCTAGCTCCGTCTTACCAACAGTGAGTGCAGTGAGTGGCGTGGGTTGTGTTCATTTATGCCACCATTGCCTAGCTGTCATGCCAGACCCTGTTGACTCGAATAAGGATGGTACCGTGTCCAAAAGGCGGAAGAAGAGACCCAGAGCCATGGAAGAGACCTAGGGTTTATTGAGGACTTATAGGCAGGGCAGTCCAGTAGCAGCGAGCTGCAGTGGAAAGCTGTCCCCATTCATTAAAAGCATGCAGGTTATACAACACTTTCACTTAGCAATAACTTCCACTTAGCCCAAAACAAAGGACCTCAATCCGCCACCTGGCCTGTGTTCAAAGGGATGGGCCAGGTGCTCCGATGTCCTTCACAGATGTGGACTAAATCTCTGGGTTGGCCCCTCCTAGACTCCTTAGCTCAGAACTCTGAACACACATTCTTCTTAGACCACAGAGTCATTCTCAGGGAGTGCCTGAGTTATTGCTGTCAGGTGCATCTCCGTACACCGGATGACTGTGCTGGGAAAAATGTCCCTGGATGCTGTTAGTACAATGAGAGGGCACATGGGTTTCCAAGCTCCTCCCTAGCCCTGGCTAGATCATTGCACCTGTGGCAAGGCACAGATCCCCTACACATGAAATGTGGAGCAGTGGGCAGAGGATTCGGCTGGAAGTCAGGAAGCCAGAGTCCTAGTGCTAGATCAATTCCCTCATTACCTGTTTGAATTCAGGAATCTTATCTGGCCCTCTCTGGGCTTTTCTCCTTATTGTCAAATAGGGAACATAATATTTGCTTAATTATGTCACAGGGTTTTGAGACACTACTGTAGGAATATGGGTGCCAACATTTTGAAACTACATTACTATGATACTAATAGGAAGGTGTAGTAAAGGAGTAGGTAGATATGGTGCCATCATCGAGCCGGCCGTGAGAGCAGCCCCAGAATGTGTGGGCAGGACCCACCAGATGACAGCCTGCTAGTGGAACACACGTCTTCAGGAGAAGCCACTGCAAGTCATAACCTATGAAGTTATGACGTTAGGAGCAGATAAATGCAGAAATAAAAATCAAGAGTGTTGGAATCACATTATGAAATCATGTCACTACACACTTAAAAATGTGTTACCTTCACAAATTTAAACTTACCTTACTTTTGAAATATTATTTATTTCCATGAAGTAGGAGTCATTTTTACAAATAGCACACAGCCAGACCCATAATTAGAATGAATCTTCCTTATTGCGAGGAGTTAGTTCAAAGGGATGAGAGAGATTTCAACTTCTCAACAAACATTGTCCCATAAAGGCAAAAAAAAAAAAAAAAAAAAGATGAGCTTTGGAGGCGGTGTGTGGACCGCTTCAGCAGCTAGAGTTTGCTGGAATAGTAGGGGAAAAAATGACAACTAGAAAAAAATTGACCAATTAACCACAAGAAAGGAGACAGAATCCAACAAGTTGAAAGTGTGTTAGTGAAAAGCAAGTGCCCAAAGAACCTGAGACGCTGGATAATAACCTAAAGAGATTCTACTTGAAAAACATACTAACACCTATTTGACTTCTTTGACCGTGACTGCACCAGACCACGCAGGGCGCAGAGCTGCCCACGATGCTGCGGGGCCGTGCGATCAAGCCTCACCTGGCAGGGTCCACACCAGGGAACGTGTGCAGCAGACAGCAGGTTGTTAACGGATTGAAAGGCAAGGATAACAGCCACATAAACTAAAGGAAGGAGCTCGCCTCGTTGGCAAGGACAGGATTATGACTACCCACATTCAGTTTAATTCCTTGGAACAAGTGAGTGTCCTGGAGTGGACAGCGTTTGGCTGCTGGATGCGACAATTCTTATTTCTTTATCAAAAAGATTTCAATGGCTCTTTGTTTGCATTTCAATTTAACTAAATTATCATATGATCAGAAAATCTAGTAGCTTTCATTTCTTTTTCATTGGCTTAGTCTATGTGTCTACCGCTTTTCTGCATCTAAAAGGAGGTAGTGCAGTTTCAAATAATATTTAAAAGTTAGGGAAACGGTTGCCAGCTAATAAGATGAATTTAATTGCCTGTCGTAGGAAAATAAAATTAGGAATAAAATCAGGATACATTTCATCATTCATGGGTAAAAATTATTAAGATGAATCTATTTCAGTGGATTGTCCTTTATCCTAATGGGGAGAGGATTTACGTAGTCAAAGTGAGTCACAAGATAAATGTAAATTGGCAGAATTCTAATATTTTTGATGAATAATTTTGAAAGGCGTTTTTAGAAGTGTAGCATCACAAAACTAAAAAGCAACCCAGTTTATTGAAAACAAAAAAACTGTAAAGGTGAAACGTTTTCACAATGGGGTCACATTTCTCAGCTAGACTGAAAGGAATTGTGAAGTCCCAGCCTGCATGTAAAACAGAACAAGTCTTTAAAAGAATCAGATAATTGAAATGACTTACATAAAGTCAGGTGCCTATTTCGTTTTCCATGAGAAGAAACTAATTGGAAATCTTGTGAGAATGGGGATTTGCTGTTGACCAGGTGGCCCTCCCTTAACGCCTGTGTGTCATCTTTTCCCAACCAGCTTGTGCTTGATGCTGAAACTATGTGCTTACCCAAGCTGGTGCAAGGGATGTGGGGTCCCTCTGGCAGCTCGCAGAGACTCTACGAAATCTGTGTGTGTCCAGATGGGAAGCTGTACCTGTCTGTGGCTGGCGTGGGCACCACGTGCCAGGAGCACAGCCACATCTGCCTCTGAGCCGCCTGTGTCCTCTCAGTGAGCTGTGCAGTGCTGGCTGCAGATCCTCACACCCGGGGAGCAGCTGGACGTCGTGAAAGACTGAGGCGGCGTGGATGGGAAGTAAATGCTTCCAGAGGAACTCAAGAAAAAAAATGTACCAATGAAAGTGTTTGGACAAAACTACATGATCTCAAAATGCACGTCGATGTGAGACACAAAAATTGAAGAAATCTAACAGCAATGTGTTTTTCCACTGGATTAATTTTCACCAAAACAGCTGCAACTTCTCTCTGCCTCGCCTCCCCGCATCTTGTCCGTGTGGGCACGCAGGCAGTGTTGAGATGCTGTGTGGAGTTCATGTACGACGCTCCGCTGTGGATATCTAATGCCCCATGAGAGTAGCCTTGGTCAATACTAAAATGCCCCAAAGTTCTATATAGCGTTTCGTTTATAGCACTCAAACCTCACATCTTCCCTTCTGTTTAATGCAAATATGTAAGGTTTCACAAGAAAACTTCCATGTTTTGAAGGAAATTTGAGGCTGATCTGATTTTCAAGATGTAGTCAAAGGAATAAATTACACAAAATTAGACTTTCTGTATGTAGTCAATATGCAATAAAAATCAGCCTCATTTTTCAGACTTCACAGTGTTGTTTGTTTTGTTTTGAGATGGAGTCTCACTCTGTTGCCCAGGCTGGAGTGCAGTGGTGTGATCTCAGCTCACCACAACCTCCGCCTCCCACATTCAAGTGATTCTGCCTCAGCCTCCCAAGTAGCTGATATTACTGGCACGCGTCATCATGCCCGGCTAATTTTTGTATTTTTAGTAAAGACGGGGCTTCACTATGTTGGCCAGGCTGACTCCTGACCCAGTGGTCCACCTGCCTCAGCCTCCCAAAGTGCTGGGATTACAGGCGTGAGCCACCAAGCCCGGCCCCAGACTTCACAGTTTAAGAATGTCTTACTCTTTTAATCTTCACAAATCTCTGAGGTGCGTATTATTTTTCCCCAAGTTACTGGTGACAAAGGCTCAAGTAGAACAAGTCACAAGGTCACATGGTCACTAATGAAATTAAACCAAAATGTAACCCTAAATTTGCATAGGTCTTTCCACTTTGAAAGTTTCATGTGTTATCCATGTCCAAAACACCTATCTGTGGGATAATTGTACAGATGGGATAATACTTATTTGACAGAGAAACTGAAGTCCAAAGAGGTTTTGTCCCTACCAAGATCAAAGGGCTAGTCTGTGGTGCTTGCCTCTACACGACAGACAAAAGTCTGGACGTAACTTCATAGAAACAAGACACTCAGAGCTTGTGAAAATGTTTAGTGCCAATTGGCTGTATAAGTTGCTATCATATAGGACACACTGACCTCTGAAGACAGGTTCGTTTTGTGTAGGCCACCCACTCACTTTGTAAAATGCCCTCTACCAAAAAAAGTGGTGGGATGTGTTTTTGCTTTACTTATCATAAAAAGAATCTCCAAAATCTGCAACTTTCTAATGACATGACATATTAATAGCTATAAATACAAGTTCAAATTCATTTTCCATAGTCTCAGAATCAAGAGAAAGTACAAAAGTGAGCTCTTTATTCCTAATGCTTACTAAGATGTTAACAGCATAGCCTGTTTATCAACAACTCCCTGATGTTTCAATTGCTAGAATGCATAAACACTTGAAACTTCAAAATAAAAATACAGTGCTTTCCAAGCAGTTAAGAGCAAACTCAACTGAGTGTAATGCTCCTCCAATTCACAGGGGGTTCGGTGTTTTTACTTATAAATTGGTATTACTTTTTCCATTTAGTTAAGTCCTGAGTAAACTGTTTTCTTACTGTGACATTCCTATTGTCCTAGTAAATGGTTCCTGGTATTTTGTTCCCTGTTTGTGCAAAGCATGTCTTCAGGCCCAGTTGATAAAACACAAGATCACTAAACATTTATAAACTAGCTTGGTTCTCATAGTATATGTCCAAAATATAGTGCATAGATGATCAGGTGAGGTAAATAAAAGTAGTCAATTAGAAAGTGTGGAGAACAGAACCATTTATTCTATTTTTTTGATCCTTAGCTATATGGAATAATGCTGAAAGAAGCTGTTATGGATAAATGCATTCTCCAGAATAAGAAATTTATCCTTCATTAGAATCAAAGCCTTTATATTGGTTATATTCTAAAATGGATTACAGAAATGTCTTCTTAAACACATTATATAATGTAATTTAAATTTTACTGAAAGCATCAGGTCATGATTATACATAACAGGGTATTTAGACTGATACTCCTATTATACTGTGTGATTATAGACTATTGAGTGTTTCTATACTAGGGATCTAAAAATAGCACTTATTTCTTTCCCAATTTATAAACTGAGAAGTAGATACAGTAAAAAAGATGAAGACAAAATCTTCTACTATTATTATGCTTTAATAATAAAGATAGCTGGTTTGCAGCAAAATGGACTTCCTAATACTTCACAGCTGAATAAAACACAAACCATTCTAGTCACAGGCAAAACTGAAGGTTCCCAACTTCTATAGTCACTACATGAGGAGGATGGTGGACATATGCCTTCTCTGAAGGCAGCCAAATTCACATTAAAAGAGTCAAGCCATGTGTGTTGGGTTCCCCCCGCCAACCCTACCAGGTAACCCAATAGGTAAAGTCTTTGCTCCTATGGAAAACAGGGAATGAGGCTAGGTCTTCTGAAAGGGCAGAATCCTGTGCACAGTGGTTCTCAGGTTGTGTCTGTTTATGTAGCTTTGTGTCCCCTTCTTTGATTTGAAACATCACTTCTTACTTGGCTTTAGCAGTCTTCTTCACATACTAAATTCCACTTCAAATATGTTTCTATAATGGCTATTTTCTACCAGCACTATAAATGTCATCCTGGAGATCTACAAAACATTTAAACTACCAAAAATGTCAACTGGAACTAATGAAACAAGTAAATCCCACTCATCCCAAAATCAGACCTGTGAACAACTCCTCTTCATTTTGTTAAATACTATTTTAAGATTTTGTCCAAATCATTTTTGAGTTCTCAGCACTCTGGCCTCCGTTAATTAATTGTATGGTGCAAGTTTTTCACTTGTTTCCTCACAGAGACCATGAACAACTGAGCCATCCTGCTGCGGACACCCCATCCCTGGAGCCTCTGCAGCAGAGAGCCTGCTCCCGAGTGCAGATGCTGCTCCACCCCTTTCCTAGACTGCATGCTACTGTACTCAGGAGCAGCTCATCCACACGCCAGGAGACAGCTACCACTGTCTTTTTAAAAGAAAAGCTAACTATGGTAAAGGTGGGGGAAGCGTTACATAGCAAAATAGTTCAGGTCCAAAATTCCTTAACCTCAATTCCAAAATCTAAAATGCTTCAAAAAGTGAAAATTTTCAAATAAGTCTGCTATAAACTATTGGTGGCAAAGCTGACTCGAATTACTTAAGGCTATTTATCAGGTCTATGTATTCAATTTAGTGTGAACCCTTATAGACTTCACTGCAGAAATACTAATGTGTTTGATTACAGGTATAGCCTGAACCTGGTGGGAGCACTTCATTAAAAAGTTATATATACTTGTATTAACTTTCTAAAATAAAATTATGAGACACGTTAAGGGTTTCATATATGGCATTTTGAACCCGCGTGGGTGTTTTTTAAGCCTGGAAAAATCACAAAACTCCAACTAGATCAACTATCATCAAGGCCAAATGAGGTTTTCTGTGTAAATTTTAATATTCAAAAGCAATAAAATCTAAGTGCTGAATTGGAGCTTCGAAGTAGCAAGTGATTTAAATAAAGCTGAAGATGCAGAATTCAGGGAGCTCCAGAACAGAGAGCACTCTTAGCCTTCATCTGCCTAACTCTGAAGACTATAAAGATGAAGAACTCACATACTAAAGTGTGAATTAGTCCCAGCTATGCAGCTGTCCATTGAGGCAAGGAAAATATCAAGTCAGCCTCTACTTTCAGGAAAAAAAAATATTTAATGTATCTGTTTCCAAACAAATATAGGCCATATATATCAACTAATCTGATTCTCTAAAAAGGTGACATAAACTCAACTAAAGCAATGAGCACCTAAACCTACTATATAACAAACACTTTATATTTTATTAATCCTAGAAATCTGCTAAAATTCCAGCATGAAAATATACAAGAAAATATTTTCCTAATATTTCCAATAAACACACATATTGAAACTTAAGATGTTAAGTTTGATTTCCAGTGAACTATTTCTCAGGAAATACCCATTATGATGATTTCATATGTACATTTTACTTTATTAAAAGTATGGCACTTAATATAACAGCAGAAATAATTACATGATTTCACATCCAGAAGCAATACAATGTGGAGGTGCAAACATTCCTATTACCAATAAAAGTAAAAAATGTTTTAACATTTTCTGTAAGCCCTTAATTGCGTAAAATATATTTAGCATCATTTACAGCCAGTACCCTCCCATAAACTAATTTTCATTACCTTTCTTTCACATTCTGCAAAAGAAATATGTTAAACAAGTATGGTGAGACAAACATGAATTAAATGTCAGTTCTAATCATTCATGGGGAAATATAAGCTGATAATTATAAACTACTAGATGATTTTTAACAATTTTTAATGTTTTTAAAGTGAAAAAAAAACTCCACTAAGTGCCATATTGAAAGAAGTCTTTTTTTTTAACTGCAGCACCTTTAGACAACAAAAGATTGCATCCTGTTCAATCACACTATATAAATTATGACATTTGTGGAAAATATGTACACACAAACATAAAGCAAGTGTTCTAACAGTTAATAAATGTTGTCCTGGCAAGCAGTTTCCAGAAACAATACTAACATCTGGTAATAAGAACTGCCACCATTTTGAGTTTTCCATTGCTATCTTCATGAAACAGGAAGCCTGTAAACATAAGATGTTAAAAAAATTTAAATAAAGATGTAAAGTGCACTCAGTGCACTCTAAAAAGTACTACCTTCACACTCTTAATCAAGTAATAGGATAAAAATACTGTACCATTTTTTAAATGCACTGAGCATGACATAAAATTGCAACAAATTCATAATCAGAGCCAGCTGATAAGAAAACAATGCATCCAAGAGGATCTACTTTAAAAAATGACAAACTACAAAGACTTAATTCCCCTTACATGTTTAAACCAATGATACGTCCAGTGTTTCATTAGCTCCTTCAAAAATACCACGTTAAAAACATAAAATTAACTTCATCTTAACCAGAGACATACATAGACTCTTATCTAACAAACTGCTAAGCTTTGGTTATATAAAGTGCAGTTCAATAATGTGCCATCCCAATCATTCAAATCCATCTAGCTATTTTGCAGCTCACCACCTTCTTCAAAATAGTTTTAGATTCAGTTAAGGTTTTCTGTTAGTATTCATGTTAACAACTCCAGAATTCTCCCAAAACTATCTGCAATGTGCTTCACAATTCCTAGCTAACTGGTAATGAAGCTTAATGAAGTACAGCAATTTATATTTGTGCTACAACACATTCAAGATCTACCTCTTTTTTTTTTCTTTAAATACCTTCACGCTTTTTGTTGTATAAAATTTTCAAGTTTTATAATGATACAGGCAGTACATTCCATCACCCTCATAGCAACCTCAGAAGTGAACCTGTCATTTGGAATCTGAGGAAAAGGAAGCAAATCAGGATATCTTGTTTTTAAACTATCTACACCATAAGCTTCCAATGTGTGAACATCATTTGTCAGTCCTTCAAGTTGCTGACTATATTCCTCTATTTTCTGAGCAAGTGCAGTTGGTTTTACATCTTTATCAGACTTTCCCCTCACAGCATAGTCAGCTGCAATCAAAGCTAACTTGGTAGAAAGGTAGCATTTAAAGCACACCCACTCATTGGCATTTTTATGAAGGTCATTCCTGGCAGCTGAAAAGTTTGCTCTGGCTTGTCTTAGCCATCTGCGTGCTTCCACTGGATTGCCAACCGACTTAAAAGTAGGAGGAACAAAGAATCTTTGAGAGTAAGTCTGTCCAGCCGAAGGCGGGCATTTTTCTTTGTTTTGCTGCTGTCTTTCAGATTTATGGCTCGTTGCTTCTTGATTCCATGAAGTATAGAATCTCTGAAATGAGTACTTGTCTGACTGAAATCGGGATGCTGAGGTTGAAAACGTTCGTCTGGAGGCCCTGTCTGCATTTTGATCTAGAAAAGCCTGTTTTTCTAATCTGTTGATTTCATTCTGCAAATGTTTAAAAACTTCATTGGCAATGTCATGGTTCTCTGGATTTTTGTCAGGATGCCATTTCAAATACAACCGCCTAATAATCTTTTTTCGTTCCGATTCCGGAAGCTTCCATGCTTGCTCCACCACAGAAGTCACTTCTTTTAAGATTTCTGGTAAAGAATTAACCTTAAGCTTTTTGGGGGACTGATGTTTTGAAGAAGTCTTGTGGCTCTCTCTACCAGAGAAAAGAGGAGGAATGCTTCTCAGACCAGGGGCAAGGAACTCAGTAGGGCTGGTTGGTGTAGAAGGAGCACTGTCTCTGCTTTGAGAGCTTTCGTCAGGTCTTGAAAACTTATACAGATCAAGAGAGCTAACTATTTTATATTCACTATAGCCAATATCAATCTGATATATCTTTCCTAGAAAACTAGAACTGTCAGCATCTTCTCTCTCAACTTCTTGTACGATAATTGCGTATGTGTATGTTGGCTGGTATGATCCATAGATATCACCACCTTCAGCGTCAACAAGGTACCCAACATATTCTCCCGGGTAGAAAACATTCATTGGGTCCATAAGAAGAGTGTAATGAATTTCAGCAGGAATTGGTGTACCAGGCATTGGAAGTTCCAGTTTTGATGGCTCTGAAGAGTCATATTTCACTCCTAAACTATCAAGTTTCTCACCGATCCTGTAAATATCATTGCATCCTAGCATAGCAATTAAATATGAAGTATCAGAAATCAAATTGTCAGTTGCTGATTTAAGAGTCATTGCCAATGCTAACAGGAAATTAATGTCTTTACTGTCTGAATGTTGAATGTAGAGCAGGATGACTGCATTCCCAAATCGTTTCAAAAAAGCAAAAGTTTCACTTCTGCTGTGGGGAATAGGATTAAAACCTTTCACTCTTAATGTTGTTTGAAGCTTTTCAAAACAGGACACTTTCAATCCTTCTCTTAAAGCTTTGCAAAGTCTTATGGCTTTTTCTTCATTGGCCAGAAAAGCATTATCATTTTCATGCTTCATAATTCGAATTAGTCCTGTAATGAACTGTTCAGAAGACAAGAGTAACTGCAATCTTCCTTGTAGAGAACACAACGCTCCAAACTGACAAACTTTGGGAGTCTCTTCATCTAACTGTTCTTCAAGTATACTGCTCAATAATCGAGGTCTAAGTTTTTGAGGAAAGAGCATTATCAACTTATTATGAAATCCATGGTCCTTCCCTAAGTAGCACTGGCTGAGATCAACCAACATTTGCACACCAATATTCCCCTGGATTCTACTTTTATAATGTGGTGCATCATCAAACACTAAGATGCTTGACTTTACCAATCTACCATCTTGGCTTGGGAGGTAAAGTGCAAGATCTCGTACATTCTCCAGATCACCCCTCACCTTGACTGAATCATTCTGTAGACTCTTGAACAGACCAGAAACTACTCGCTTAACTGTACGCATTTCATTAGGATCTAATTGTTTACCTTCAGAATTTTTAAATATACGGCTCAACACTTCAACATATTGCTTAGTTGAAATAATATCTTCAGTACCTAAGTGTTTGAACAACTGGTGAAATGTGCCAAGTTCTAAAGGTAGCTTGTACAAATAAGGTTTAAAATCAGATTCATATTCTAGGTTTATCACTACCTCCTCAGGCTTCAGAAGTTTCCAACCATCTTCTACCATCACAAAAGCAACCCCTCGCAATTGAAAACGAAATTCCCTTTTTTCTGCACTAAGGAATTCATATATGCTCCTTAAAACTTTTGCTCTAGTTTTTACCATTTCTTCATCCAAAGTTGTTATGTTGCATATGTTTCTGCAGTTATTGATGACCTTATCAAGAGGAGGATCCAGGTTAACACTAAGCATATTTAAAACTTGTTCAAGCTGTTCTTGTGGACCAAGCTCACTACCTTCTTGTTCCTTGATGCTCAAGGGTGTAGCTTTCTCTGGAAGAATAGGGCAGGATGTCCATAACAGCTGAAGTACATCACATTGCTTGAATTTTGGATTTACCTGTGCTCCATTGAACTTTATAAGAGGAAGTGTTCCATTTACCTCTTGATATTGAGGATGAAATCTAATGAATTCTGCGGGGGCCCGCTCAGGACATAAGAACGGTATTAAAGACAGTTCTTTCAGAAAATTTCCAGATAACAAATCCATTCGTTCTTGGAATATATGATGGAGAAGGATATCAACTGTATTTTGCAAAGTTTCTTTGGACCAATTTTCTGTATTAGCCCTCACACTGATTTCCTTAGCAAATTGTAACAACTGCTGCTGAGAAAGTATATATTTTAGTCCAATATTTCTTAAGAATTCCACCCAGGATGTCATAAATGTAACATAATTTTTGGGTTTTATAAGTTGTTCCAATTTTTTAAAGAAATCTTTAGGAATAAACAATTTTTCAGGAAGCATAACTTCAAAAACTCTCACAGTTCTATCATAGAACTGCTTTGCTTGCTTTAGTCTACTGTTAGCATCATGGATTATCAATAAACTTTCCAGTTTTTCAAAAAGTTGTTCCTTAATCTCTGATAATTCCTCAGCACTTGATAATCTATTCTTAAGATAGATCAAATGCTCTAATTTTGCATCATAAGAGAGATTTTCAATTTTTGGTAAGAGGTGTTTCAAATATACCTCAAGATCATCTACAGGTACACAACCAATCACCTCATATAGTTCTTTTAAGTGTATTTTTTCTTCAAGAAATGCAGATGATGATGATTGTGTCCATTTTTCCACTTCAGCTGAAGGGATACTCTTTGTAAGTACGTAGCATGTTCCAAATTTTGCAATGCTCACATAGCGGCCACTGATGGATTTATAGCATGGAAGTGACTTTAAAATTCTTATGTCATCTTGGGACATCAAATGATTCAAATTGCAGTTGAAATACATCAAAAGTGCTTCAAAGTCATTTTCTACTAATTTTTCCATTCTAAATGTTGATGTTTGGACCATATAATGTAGAGCCTTCAAAATGCTTGTGGGGCTCTCTATATTTGCTGTGTGACATGACAACAGAGGAACAAATGTGCTGTCTTTGGAACAGATTTTGTTCAAAGCAAGCTGAATACAGCCAGCTCTCATTAGAGCATGAAAAACTTTATCACTCTGGGCATTTGGAAAAACTGCAATGTGCATAAGGCTGAGAGGAAGCAGAACATCTCCTTCAGGAACCACAAGCTGGTTGGCAGAAACAGTAAACTTCGTTCCTGGAAGCAATGCCCAGTCTTTTAGAGTATCAACAACAATGTCAAATGTTGGTTTTGTTTCTTCCTGATCTTCTTTCACACTTACAGATTCACTGATAAAATGCCACGCATTCTTAAGCCAAGACTCACTTGCAAAATTGTCTTTCCACTTTGTGCAACTTTTGGTCTTATACTCTCGAGGCAACACAGAGGGTAACAAATCAGCAAAGCTGGAAATGTCAAACACTTTTGCAACTTTACAGTTCAATAAAATATTACTATATTTCAAATATAATGTATTCATAAACAAGTCTTTGCGGGATGGAATCAATTCATGGTATGTTGTCAGAAACTTGGGTCGTTTTGCATCAAAAGTTTGCAAAACACTGTCCAGTGTAATGAGAAGGGGCAGTCCCTCAACTTCAATCTCATTTTCTTCTGTATCTTTAAAACAATAATCAACTAAAAGTTTTAAACTATGAAAAAGTTTTAGATTAGTCTGCTGGAGACGACAAGGCAGCTTCCCAATATGGCAATTAGTATCAGGAGAGGAAAATGTCATTAAAAAAGATCTGATATCAGCAGGGGTCACATAACTAACAGGAATATCTGCATCTATAAGACAGTGGTAAAGGTTAGCAGTTTCATCACAGTTATAAACTAAGTTGAAACCAATTTCTAAAAGGAGATGTTTCAGTCTATAGACATTCTCTGCCACTGTTTTGCGTGTGGTGATATTATAATCTGCATTTTTAAGGTGTTGTAATTCATCCTGTAGTAAATTGTCAAAAAATGGTCTAGTTTTATTTGAAGTAGACATATTGATCCAAGTAATTATAACTGCAGAGTGCAAGTCAGAGCCATCAATATTTGGAGCTCGTACAACAGGCAAAAGACGTTTCATGTCTTCGTGAATGCAACTATAAAGTGCTTTCACTAGACAATATAAATCTGGCTGTAGATCAAGACGGTTAACTGGGAAAAATGATAAAAACTTCTTTAAAGTGTCCTTTACAACATGAATAGGGGTGTTCTGTAAAACTGATAATGTTGGATCAGAACCAGGGAAATAACGTTTTTTTAACTGTATTAGCAATTCAACATACGCAGGAGCTATTAATGCTGTCATTAAACTGTTATTCCAGTCACTTCGAACACCAACTCCGTTATCATCACGCCACAGGTTCCTTCTGGCTGAGTCTAGTGCAAAGTGGCCATTCACATGAAATGGCAGCCCAGTCTCCAAAGAGAGAGGCAGAAAGCAGAAGGCCCTATGGGGTTTTTTATAGTTGTGAGTAATACAAGCAGCTACTCCACCACGTGGGAAAAGAGTAATATCTTGATTCTTGTGAGCTGATATGACACTCTTAGATACTTTGTCCATACTTGAAAAACCTGATCTATTACAAATTAGCCACGTAGTAAGATTTCCTTCAGAGTCCTCAGTATCCATAGTGTATGTTATCTGTTGAACTGGTATGTCTTTAAGCTGCCTCTTTTTAGTAACACTATCAATTACAGATGCATGAAATTGTTTCCTTTTTAATCTGTCTCCATCTGTGATTTTGCCCTTTACTGAATACAGCACATTCAGAGCTCCAGTACTTTTATCTATTTCACAAATAGAAATTGTTTCCATGTGATTAAGAAACATTAGAAGTTCTGCCCCATCTGAGCGCAATTTGTCCAAAAGATTTTGGACCATTCTGTCTGATGCTGGAACAGATGAAATTTCTGAAACTTTTGCCATTTCTGCATTACGAAGAGGAAATCTGAACATTGTGCAATTATCCAGTTTAAAGTGAGTTCCCAGATAAAGATCCAGAACATCTGAGAACTGTGTCCTAAAATCTGCATCCAAATCTCTAAACATGCGTCCAGGACTAATGGATGTGGCCCCTGGTGCATATCTGGCATGAGGATCAAAAATACACAGGATGTCATTGCCAGAAATAAAAGATGGGCAGTCTGTGATATGATACACAGAATTGAATCCTATTCCATACTGTCCAGTTTTATAAGGATTTCCTTCTTTCGTGCCTTTTCCAAGATTCTGGATTCCTCTAACATCATCTTCTGTAAATGGCTGGTTGTTGTACACACAAAGTGCTGGCCCTTGCAGTGGGGCCCACTTATCATCAAATATTCTATCAACTGGATGCTGTCTAGGATCAAACACAAAACAAATTTCTGTCGCCTTTGCATCATCAGCATTCTGAAGAAGCTCTTTCAACATTTCCTTTTCAGAAGGATATGCATTAAGGATGCTCTTAATTCTGCTGGTCAGTTTTTCTTTCTGTCCAAATTCTGTGCCAAGTGTTGTAAAACAGACATTGGATGCATATCTTTCTAAGGCTTTGTGTCGCTTTGGGACTGCTCCTAGTTTAACCGCTACTTCCCTGGGTATATCAGCATGACAATATTTTACAGTGGTATCCTTTACTTTTATCCAAGGGCAATCATTGTAGCATAATGATTTAGCAGGGAGAAGCATAAGATTAGTATCTGGTAATAATATCTTGCCATAATTTTTCTCACAAAATTCTTGTTTCTTTTCTCTAATGAGGCTCCATATTCCTTCACTGATTATTCGTCGACAAAGCTGAAAATTCTCTTCTGTTATTTGCTTTGTTCCTCTTTCTTGATCAATAGATTCCAAAACAAGAGCAAAATCTTCAACAGTGAATGACTGCCTCACACCCACATTTTCAAAAAGTTCACGGAAATTATTTTTATATTTATTAGGCAACTGATAGAGGTATGGTGCTGCCTCAAAATTTAAATGAAAAGAAACTTTTTCTGAGTCAACATATGCATTCTCAACTAGAATGAAGCTAAAGGGTTTTAACTTATCAATAATTGATATCTTAGTAATTTCATTTTGCATCATTGCTTCATGAAGGTATTTGTAGCAAGCATTGGTGATATTCTCCTGGTACAGTGTAATTCCATCATCAACTGATTTTGCAACTTCTTTCAGTTGGTTTATAACCAGATCAACTGTTGGCTTCTTAAGTAATCCCAAAAACTCTTTAACAGCCAATGACACTGAACCACAACCTCTAAAGGAATGGGAATTTTCATTTAGAATTGGTTGCAAAAGACAAACTATATCTTGATGTTCAGCTGTATAAAGGTCAGTTGCTGCAAACATGGTTTCAGGCTTAAAACTGTTACCTTTCCAGTCCAGAGAAAAACCTGCTGGTTTTGTCAGAAAGGGAAGGAAGGGGATTGTTTGATATTTTGCAGCAAAGTCCTTTGCTCTAGGATCCCTTATTTTTAGTTTCTCATCAATAAGACTCAACAGGATACTACTTCTTAGGCATGCAGCAACATGATCACTTTTATTAATTTCAGCTACTGACTCTGCACGTTCTAGCATGTCATCCCATAAAATATCATCTTTTGCCATACCTAACTGAACTAGTTTAATCAAAATAATAGGATTGAGATAATCCTGAGTAGAACCATAAGGGAATCTTCCATCTTTAATATCAAATAACTTTGCAACTCGTCCTTCAGGGTGGATCAATCTTGATGGCAAAACTAAAGGATGCCCCTCCAAGGAACAAGGAATACATGGAGTAACACGAAGAATTCCTGAGAACTCATCAACCTTTTCATTTAGAACAAAAATCATTAAAGGATCTCTAAGTTCTGCTTCAATTTCTTGAATATTTGGGAAAAAAACTTCAGAAAAAAACTGTTTCTCTGAAAATGTGTTTTCAAGTAGTATCTGTTTACAGCCAGCTTCTTCAAATCCTAATTTTACTGAAGAAGGAAGTTCAACAGCACAAAGGTTTTTGGACCCAGTCTTCTTGAGGTATTTCAAAAATATCTTGAAGGCTGCTGACCCAACATCTCTTCTTTTAAGTATAGTGTCATCTAGAAATCTTACATTCTTCATGGAAACCCAAGTAGAGCCATCAGAGAAGACTCTGGTCAATTCCTTCCCTTTTCCATGAGCTATATCTTCATAAAATCCTTGGCAAATTACAGAAAAATCATCATGAACTAAATCAGGATCGGGCCACACTGCATAGTAAGTATAATCCATTAGCTCCTCACTAGTGGCCAGGTCCCGTAAGACACTCAGTGCCTGTAAGTAAGCTTTAACAATAACATGTCTCATGAACGTGGTATTCCACCGTCCTTTTGTATCTGTCTTCCAGATTTCTTTCCTATTTGAAGTAACAGCAAAGCATCCATTGATGTGAACTGGCAAGCCTGTTTTTATTCGTAAAGGTAAATAGCAAAACACCTCCCCAATGTGTGGTTTCACAGTCCACTTCTGGTCCTGGATTTCTGACAGCAGAACTCCTACTGCCCCACATGGAACCAGTCCTAGTCTTCTTCCACTCTCACTCAGGGAAAACTTCAGAGCTTCTCCGGTGTCCATGCAAGTACACAGAAGCCACGTGGTACACTCTACTGTTTTTTGTGACAACTCATCTGATGGCTTTTTTGATTGGCCAGACTTGGCCATTTCAAAGAGAGCAGCTGGGTCATCATCTGGACCTCTAAAAAGTGGTGACTGTAAATCAGCAATCCTTCTGAACACATGGTGAAATTCTTCCACTGTGATCTGAAGAATGCAAGATGACTTTGGTTCATCACTGGGAAGCTTTTTATTACTGCTGCCGCAAGTCTTCATGAGCTTAGCAGCATCTTTTAAAACACTTAAGACAGATGTATTCAATGCTTTGGAAGAGCAGGATTTTTTTTTTATTATTACTGTATCTTGTGCTAAGCTGGGGTTGCTTTCCTCAATTTTCAAATACTTCAAATACATTGAGTTTACACTCTGAGTGAAAATGATAAGCCTGTGTCCACAGAGACTAAATTCATCCACAAGAGAATAAATATCTGCTGTATTATAGCAGGTACTACTAACCTCACTCACTTTTGCTTCCTGTTGAGTTCTAAAGGACAGTCGGAAAAGAGTTCCACTATAGCTATAAGGTGCTTCTACAGTCAAAGGTAACTGACAGCCAAAAACATCTATAAATGGTTTGAACTGATTAGGAAATTTCCTAAGTCTTTTCTGTTGTTTACTCCAATTAATTTTTATCCCAGGATTGGATTTGTCTTTAATGTGTTTACTGATATGGTTTATGTTTGGATCGAACATTATCATAAATTCCCGACTCATAATGATGGGAATGTCAGTGATATGGTACACAGAATTAAATCCAAGACCAAATTTTCCAACTTTGTCAACTTCTCCCCTTTTTAAAGATTCTCCTAACCTAGTTATGTTCACAAAATCTGAATCTGAGAATTGAGAATTATTGAATGACCACAAAGCAGGTCCATGACAAGCCGCCATCCCTGGATCTAGAAGATTCTCTCTTATGTCCATATTTCTCCTCATGTCAATCAAGAAACTGCATTCTGTTGCATTTGCATCATCAGCATTTTGAAGTAGTTCTTTAAAAATATCTGATACTGAAGGGTATTCTTCCAGAATATTTTTAATTCTTACAGTAAGTGGTTCTCTTTGTCCTGACTGCTCAAATCCCATGTTTTCAGGATTTATCAGTCTTGTACTAAGGCATGGAACTTTTAGCCATTCTGCGGTTTTCATGGGTATGTCCTCATGCACCAAAATGATTGGTTCCACAGAATCTTCAAGTAAGTCATTAAGGTCATCAACTTTAATGTCACAATAACAGCATTCATGAATTGGTTTCATGACAAGTTTAGAAGGACTTTTGCTATGATGTATAGGAACTGGTGTGTTGGGGCTTGCTGGAATCTGATTGCTATAAAGCCATCTGATAATATTCAACATAAGATGAAGATTTTGTTTGCTTTCTTGTTCACCGAGATCTTGGTCACTTTTGAGATATATCTTCTGAATAACCATGGAAATATGATCTGATGTCAACTCCTCTATTGAACCACAGACCTTAAATAGTTGGTGGAATTTTGCCATGGTTTTAGGTACATTATGCAAATAAGGCTGAAGGTCAAGATCATGGATTGGTTTAATCACAGCTTGGGCAAGTGGACAAAATTTTTTGCCAGTCCAAACCCATGGAAATTTTAAGGCTTTGAAAGAATCTTTCCCTTCATTTAGATGATCATGCATGAATCCATAAATTTCAAGCAAAATATGCTGGAATTGATAGTAGTCTTCATCACTAAAGGTTTTTGAAGTATACCAATCAACAACAATTTTAAAGTGTTTTAAGACAGCACTAATGCTAGGTTTTGTGAAGATCCCTAATGCTTTTTCCAGGTTTACATGGATACTTTCAACAAGAGGAAGTGAGGAGCCAACGAGAATTGCATGGCCTACATCACACATATCTGGTGGTGCACAGAGATTACAGAGATCTCCTTTCCAGACTAAAGAGCCCGGATAATTTGGAGGCCTTTCCTTGCAGGCTGGAATCCACTTTATTTTCTTTAATGTCATCTTTCCTTCAGATGATTGCAACAGCGTGTGATTCTTATTTAAAACCAGTAGGAGGGTTTTGGCTTTCTTCAGAAGAGCATCCTGATCTGGACAAGAACTGACCTCTAAGGCTTCAATTTTTTTTGCCACTTGCACAACATCCTTCTCTTTAAGACTGGCTTCATTTTTTAAACCAATCTGTCTTAAAGAATGAAGAGTATCTGGTGAGGTAAAAACTGAGGGTGGGAAATAAGTTCCTTCTTCATCATAAAAGAGATCCTTTAGTACTTCTATATCAGGGTCAAAGAGTTCGCCAGCTGATACCATCTGTTCCTGTGAAATCTGGATGAATTTTAATGGCGTTAACCACTCAAGCACATTTGGATTCTCATTTTTAAGAGAAGACAGATTCTCAAGGATCCATAACATAAGCTGTGTTACCTCTTCAAGTGAATAAAATGCATTTTCAATATCTTTTAAAAGAAGCTTTAAGCAGCTAGTGGTCTTTAATTGGTCTATTTTCAACATGTTTGCCAAGCGAATAGTAGCTTCATCACTACTGTCTATTACTGAAATAGAAAGTCGCAGATCTCTTGGGAGTTTGGCAGTATGGTGTAAGACTTTACAACCTTTCAATTTTGTATAAGAAGAAATTCCCTGACCAGAAGAATGGTTAATGCGTTTGAATATTGCCAATTCTTGAATTATTCTTTTCTCTTTCTCACTGCTATCAGTTAAACTAGCCAAGAACTTCCTCAGGGCATCTTTGTGTGTTGGCAGTAGTGATGTTATTTGATTACACAATTTCTGCAATGGTATCTTCTCCATTATCTGCAAAACAGCACTTGGTAATGGTGAATGAATGTATTTTTTAATAAGTGGATGCTGTATAGATGCATCTAATTTTTTAAGGACAATCCCTCCAAGTTTTTGTACAATGTCTGCTAAAAATTCTGGAAGCTGTGCTTCAGATTCATCGTCTAAAATTACCAATGATGGAATCCTGAGTCTAATGAGTTCCACACATGCCTGACCTTCCTCTAGTATAGTTCTGGGGATAAGCGGCATCTCATCAAATAAAGTCAAATCCTCAGAAAAATGTATATAAAGATTCTTCCAAACCATCTTAAGCCATGAAACAGCTGGGTGATTTCTGTTTTCATCAAATGGATACCATTGAACGATCAACTCTCTGCCAGGCCAGAATGTATTCATTACTTCTTTGATAAGACGTGCAAATCGTTCTGGATTTAGAAGCTGCAGCTGAGTACATGGTCTTCCTGTAAATCATATACAGAAATGTTATAAATACATATAATTCTAGTGTAATAGCTTTCTATTCTCACAAATAAGATAGTATTGGAAAGTTTTCTAAGAGTTGTAAGTACATGTAAAAATTCAGCAAAACTGGGATAAAATGATTTTTTAAATAATAGTGATAGGAAATCTATATACAAATTCATATTTACAATAAACTGTGAGAGAAATCATTCTGCCTGGAAAATGCTTATTTTAAATAAATATACAAAATGCATTTAAATGTGTTTTTTAAAGTATTCTATAATGTTCTGCAAATGGAATCAACATGGAAAACAATATTTAGTGATTATTTTTCCACAGATGAAAGCAGCAAGGAAAAAATGCAGATAAAACTTATATAAGAACCTTTTCATTGAAAGGTAAAAATTGATAAGCAAACCCAATAAACGCCAAGTATCCCTTATCTGAATGCTTATGACCAGAAATCTTTTTTGGATTTCTGACTCTTTGGACTTCGGAATATTTACATTGTACTTACTAGTTGATTATTCCAAATCCAAAAATCTGAAATCCAAAACGCTCCAATGAGCACTTCTTTTGAGTGTCATATAGATACTTGTTTTAGATTTTGGAACATTTGGGGTTTCAGATTTTTGGGTTAGGGACACCCAACCTATATGAAGGACATTTTGTGTTAACTTCAAGTTTCCAGAAGCCACACAGCTGCATGACCTATAGAGAAGGGCACAAAATCAGAGCACAGAGGCTGGAGTCTCAGCTGCAGTTGACCTGCGCTTTCTGAAGCTGAGCAGTAATGAGACTTACATGGTTTCCTTTCAATAACTAAACAGATGTCTAATTTAAGTGTCATTTCATCTTTCTGGGACTTGAATGCTCTCATCTGGAAAAATAATGGGAATGAGATTCTAATCTAAAGACTGCTCTATATTTATGCTCAAATACAGAGCATATCTGTAACTTTTCCAAAGTACCCTTTACGTAGCTACTTATTATTAAAGTGTGCGCTTCAGAGCCTTGGGATTTTTGCATTAAATAATTTGGAGGCAACAAAGGGAGCATGTAGCACAGTACTGTGAAGGCAGCAGAGCAGCTCTACTTTTGGATGTCTGATAAACTAGAACACTAACTAAGAAGATGTTTGCTTGGGTTGTGGGGGCAGTTTTTACTCATTTTAACCACTGGTCTAAAAATTGACATTTTCTTTTGAAGTGAATTTAGTAGTATTTCTGAGTATAACATTTATAATATCAGTAGGAACAAAATGAAAAAAATAACACTATACATCTATGGGTATGTTTTTCCCAGAGAAATAAAAAAACATCTCAAATTCAATCTTTAATAGATACTAACATTCAATTTTCTCCCTAGGTACATATCACTTCTAGACTCTTAAGAGTGGCTGGCTGGGTGTGGTGGCTCACGCCTCTAATCCCAGCACTTTGTGAGGCCAAGGCACATAGATCATGAGGTCAGGAGTTCAAGACCAGCCTGGCCAAGATGGTGAAACCCCGTCTCTACAAAAATATAAAAATTGGCTGGGCGTAGTGGCAGGTGTCTGTAATCCCAACTACTTGGGAGGCTAAGGGAGAGAAGTGCTTGAACTCGGGAGGCGGAGGTTGTGGTGAGCCAAGATGGCACCATTGCAATCCAGCCTGGGTGACAGAGCAACACTTCATCTTAAAAAAAAAATAAAAAAGAGCAACTTTGGAAAACATTATAAGAGGAATCTCACCTTAGGCCCTGGAATCTTTTGTGTAATGTTATTTTTTTATCCAAGAAAGCATACCCTTATTTCAGAGGTTTACGTATCAAAAAGATGACTTTATCTTCTACCAAGAAATTGCCTTTCATGTAACAATAAGACATTTAAAAATTACTGCCATAGAAATTTAAGCAAGGGCACACTTTTGCAACTTTAGGAAGGTGTCAATACCGAGATTGAGAATATTTTTCAGTTTCTATGTTGTGTGATTTAGGATAATTCAAGTAGCAATATATAAGAAATTACAAAATCTTGTCAGCAGCCTAACTAGTATAGCCTATTTGACATGTAAGTTCCATTAAAATATAATTTTACAACATTGTTCTTTAAAAATATTCACTGAATCGAATTTAACTATAATGGAATATCCAAATCATAAGGCAAGGATATAATACTAGAGATAGAAAAAAAAAAAGAGTTAGAAATTAAAATTCAAAACACTCAGAAAACAAAAAACTATGCACCGCTTTGTGTTCTATGTTAATAATTACCACATGACATGCATTCCACAGATAATCTTACCCAATATCCTTGCATGAAATTTGGCAGTTTATAAAATATACACCTACCTTCAGGAAAATTATCTGATTTAATGTATAAATTAAATGCCAACAAAACACACACACACACACACGCCCCACATATAGCATGCAACTAACACATCAGTCATGCTCAACTGAAAAAATATGAAAGAAAATAAAGGAGAGAGAAGATGTAGTAAGACACTAGTCTACAAACATTGTCAGCTCAATCTGAAGTCCTGAATTCTATTCACTTTGTATTTAAGGCATTTAGCTTTTTAGTTATAAATGTTAACACAGAAACAAGTCTCCATGTCCTGGGCTAGAAAGCCATAGAAATTGTAAAGCACCTCTTAATAGGATCAGCAAAATAACTTTTGTAGCAGTTTAATAAATGAATGGTTTTTATAACCTTAAGAATTATCAGCACTGTCAACAGAGAGGTTAGCTACAGTACTGAGATTATTCCAAGAGGCAGAAAGGTTTAAACAATTACCAAATGTAATTTAGAAGGAACTCTTCCAAGAGTAGCTTTTGCTTCACTATTATCAGTTCAATCCCTCATATGTTCAGAATAGTAACATCAACATAATGAATCACTACTCAAAGACCAACCTGTTTTTTATTGTTTATGTTTATGTTCAGTGCTAACTTTGAGAATGAATTTCAGCACAGATGGAAATATTATATATCATCTACTTAAAAATTTACTTAACCAAGAAATCTCAGTCCTGAATGCTTTAATTAACTGGGAGTTTACTACATTCAACCAGACTCCTCCAGTCTCCAGCCGGCTACAATAACAATCCATCAAAGGCTCTAAGCACAGTGACAGTTTTTTATACTTTTCTCTTGTACAGAGAGTGGCAATGGCAGCCTGGGTAACTGATGAGTTCTAACAGTGCTCCACTATGCATAGAGATGCAAATCTCTCCGTAAACACACAGGTAAAACAGTCAAGGTTCAATTAAATGGTGTACTGTAGATCAATCTTCAAAGAAATGAAGAGAAAATAGAAAAAAAGAAATGAAACGACCAAATGAAAAAAAGAAGTAAAGAAAGGGCAACCTTCCTGCCAGGTTAGACTCCCTCTACCTCCAGCCTAGCAGTGGCACTGCAGGCCCCAGGTCCCAGCAGAAATGTCCCGCAAACCAGGGTGGTTCGACATTAGCCCCAGTGACCACACTTCTTCCTAAAAAAATCAGCACTGACACTCTGCCACTAACTTCCTAGCTTTCGTCTTAAAGACTCGTTGATGTAACCAGACAGTCCCAGGGTAGGGGTTAATTACATAGCCTACTTATGTCAAGATTTTGTTTTCCTCTTTGATTTGATTACACCTTAAAACACGTAAGATACACTGACAACGCTTTAAGAAAAATATAGTAATAAGAACTATGAATGATAAACCACTTTTAATATAAGCTAGGAGCCAAAAATTTTTATGTAAATTATCACTATAATAATGACTTGGTTTCTAAACTAATTTTAGTGTATGTATCACCTGCTTCAAAGAATAATATTTATCATAAAAATGATTTCCATAAGGCAAATCTTGTGTCCTATAACTCTCCAAATGAAACATGAACTTGTGGAAAATGATACCACTAGTTGAGTGAAAATTTTTTTATTTATTTAAAAAAAACGCAATCAGTAAAATGACATACGAGGCACTGTAAGAACAATCGGCCGACTGTCCCCAGTGAGAGCCAGGCTGGCCACCTTCCCTTCCTCAGCACAGCCAGGATGGAGGGTCGCTGCTATCACCAACTGCAACACACTGAGCCAGACTCCAAAACAGAAAGGCTGTGGTTGACTAACTTCACAGTCACAGGTCCCAAACTCTACTTTCCTGTATGCTTTTTAATCAGAGTATTTGTGTGCATCATATAATAGAGGTGCATTCACTATCACACATCCATCAAATACCATAGCTTAAAATACAGATTCCCACACCATTCTTTTATTAGAGCCTAAATGTTCTATGAAGTGAATGTTTCCAAGCCATTTAAATATGGTTTTACTGTGGTGTTTGTAGTAACAAAAATCTGTATTAGTATGGTTTCCTCTCTCCTTTAATATTATAGTTGGTAGTACCAGGAAAAAAAATTGTTGACATAATTTCTAGCTACTTTGGTAAATGCAAAAACAGAATTCAAAGAAACAAATGAACAAAAACGTCAGGCTTCAAATGAACACA
This sequence comes from Plecturocebus donacophilus, assembly GCA_004027715.1. NCBI lineage: Eukaryota > Metazoa > Chordata > Mammalia > Primates > Pitheciidae > Plecturocebus > Plecturocebus donacophilus. The sequence goes on from PVKP010004789.1 coordinate 54,158, forward strand.
ACATTCAGTTATCCTACCTGAATATCCCCAGAGAAGTTGTTGTGCTAGAATACAATTAAATCCATTCTTAGAAAAGGTCAGAATTGCCATAATGTTCATGATGGCTACAGAAATTATTCTGTATCTTAAGATACTGCTGTCTGTAGAATCTTTACACATCCCCAAGTAAAAGAAAAGCCAAAAACAAAACTCCAAACATAGCAGAATACACATCTAAGATTTAAATCTATATTTCAGTGCAAACTAAATCAAAGTACATAAGAGTCAGGAGTGTTGGTTCAGAAAGAAAGCAAAGAAAGGATTATGGAATTCATATGCACAAATTACATTATATCTGTATAACGTCATTTGATAAGCTACCAGTGAGCTTTTTGCACAGGCTATCATCATCTTCAGATATTCTAGATTAAAAAACCTGATTTTTTAAAACATTTTGGAGTACCTATACAAAGTGAGTGTACATTAATTCTAACTTTATAATAAAGAAAAAGAGATTTTATCATTTATTTCCACTGCTTCCCCATGGTAACCACAATAATTACAAACTTATAACAACTGTTCCATGGATATCTATCCCTCCTTTGCTTGAATGAAGCAAGAAACATTTAATCAAGTGGACTGCTATAGCTTTGAGATGTCTGTGTATTTGGGTCCCTTAGGCTAAACTGGTAGCTAAGATAGACAGCAAAGGTCTAACCAAAGAAATTGAAGCTCTTCTAATTTTTTTTTTTTTTTGTATCTTTCTTCATTAATGAATACCAAGAAGCTCTTCCAGTCTTAGTATCATTCTAATCACCTTAGCAACAGGCACCTTGATCGCTTCTCGGCCTTTTGGCTAAGATCAAGTGTAACAGGCACCTTGTTAGTTGGGCAATACTGGTTGAGTGGGAGAGATATAGAAATGGACAACTAGACATGGTCCCAGACTTGGCCCTATAGTCTAATGGAGAAGGCAAGTATCAGACAAATTATTACAAATACTTAAATAGGTACTGGTGTGTGAGTGCTGTGGAGACCAGAGCATGGAAGTACACATGGGTTGAATGAAAGATGAGCAGAGGTAGTGAGATGGAGGAGTTGGCAAGGAAGCCACAGGTATCCCACCTGAGGGAGGAGCGGAACATGCTATCCTCCAAACAGGAGAAAGCATGGAGCTAGGGAAGGAGATGAAAAATAGCAAACATCTATAGAAACGTACATGTACCAGGCATCTTCACAATACCCAGAAAATGGAGCCAGCTAATGAAGTGACTCATAGGAAAGGTTATGGATTTTGGTCTCATCTAATAATATGAAAAATTTTTAAATTATAAATAAGACCTTGGCACCAATTATTAGGCATCTGTAGTACTAAATAAACTGTTCTTGTTTCTTTTTTCTTCATCCAAAACCCATTTACCTGCTCTTCTAACTATGCTCCAATTTCTGATATCCATCCATTTAGTTAAGCAATTTAATACAGAAATAATTCAGACCTGGAAATAAAAAAAAAACAAAAATCATAGCTTCAACTCTGCAACTAAAGCAAGTCATTTAAATCCCTCAATTTCTTTGAGCTTCAATGTCTCCATCTCTCAAATGGAGATACAGGCTCTATTATCTCATGGTTGTAAAGAACAAACAAGGTTACAGAAGACACCGATTTGAAAAGGAACTATTAACTCACAGACACAAGGACAAGACTTGCTTTTTGGCCTCTGCACCCCATCTCCTCCATGTGGTCCCCGCCCAGCCTAGCAGATGAAGCATCAACCTGTCCAGTCAAACTTGGCAAGCAGGCTCTCGGCCAGACCTTGAAAATATAAAAATAAAGATTTCCCCTGCTCTCAAGGATGTCACAGTCGAGCACAGCAAAAATATGATTCTAATAAAGCAAAGAGGATCAAATGGACTATGTATTGGGTTCCAGGAGCAAAAGAGAAGCATCCACCTCAGACTACAGGGTACGGGTAAGGCACAGGGCGAGATATCAAAGAAAGCTTCCGGGAGGTGACACATGAGCTCAGTACTAAACGATGAATAAACATTAGCTGGACAAAGTAGAGGACGAAAAGAAAATATTCTAAGCAAAAGGAACACCATGTACAAAAGTGCAGCTATAAGAAAATTTTCATGCAGGGAAAAAAGTACTGAGCACCTACATTGAAGTAGGCACTGGGCCAGATGGTGGTAACAAATCTGACAGGTCTCTCTGCTCTCATAAAATTCAGGAAGGATTCACATTCATTAACCTGTAAGTGCTTGTATAATCAGAACAGAAGAGGGTGCTTGCATGCACCAAGGCTGGTGAGACAGCACTCCACCATCATGGAGTTCACAATCATGGAAAGTCCTCTAGTTCATGCTAGCACGGCTAGATTTCTCCTGATAGAATCAGTGTCCACTGGAAAACCTGCAGCAGGAGGGTGACATAATCAGATGAAACCCAAGCACTGGAGGCAGGGACATCAACTGCAAGAGTACAGTAACAACACTACGAGAAATTAGAGACCTGTAATAAGCAGTGGAGTAAGACCAAGGGACTGGCACAGAAAATTTAGTCAACAGATTCTGGAGGCTGTGGGGAACAAAGAAGAAAATTTAAGGACTCATTCTCAAGCAATCTTGTGAACAGCCATGCTATTTTCAATGGGATCACTCAAAATGAGAAACAGATTTGGGGAGAGGATGAAGACTAAAGTTTTGAAATGTTGATTTTGAAATACTTATGGGATTCCAAGTACAAAATGCTAATAATATCTACCATTTGTCAGTATTTATTAAGTGCCGGATATTGTTAAACTATATGTGTTATGTATTCATCATTTGATCTTCAGCATGATGCCTGCTATGAGTAAAATATTACAATAAAGCTTTCAATAACCTGACCTGGTGCAGTAACACAAACTTGAAAACAACTCAACTGGCAAGTTGTGATCATTCCCATCCTCCACTTAACCCTTATTTCATTATCCTTGTAGTGAAGCGATCCTGAATTTTATGTAATCAAATCCTGAGGACCTCAAATGTACCCTTAGAACGATATTACTGTATTACCATGTTACTGATAAGGAAACAGAGGCTTAGAGAGGGTAGAAAATTTGTTCCAAGTCACACAATAGAGGAGTAAGGTTTGAGCCCAGATTTGTGCAACTACAAAATCTAGGTTTTTAATCTCTACTACACTACCTGAAGACTAGGGTGGCGACTGAAGATATGGACTAATCCATTCATGAGTGTGGATAAATGTATTCAAAGAAAGGAACAAAGTAAAAGACCTGAGGAAGGAGCCCCTATATTTAGGGAGTAAAGTGGGGAACAGAGATTCACAAATAATTCTGAAAAGCAGGCAAAATCAGTGGATGCCAAAAAGGAATGGTATCATCATGGCTAAGGGCTTCAAAGAGGAACACTAAGCTTCTGGGAGACCAGGTAAAAGAAACAGAAAAGTCCACTGGACCGAGTAACAGAAAAATCATTAACTAGTGACATCAGCCAGACTATTTTAGTGGAATGACAGTGGAAGCAAAAGTCTGTTTGCAGTGATAATGAATAATGAGGAAGCAGAGACAATAAGACAACTCTTTCTGGAAGCTGGACTATGACAGAATACAAGAAATAAAATCAAGGTTGAGGTCTGTTTTGTTTTTCCTGAAATGGAATATAGTGAAACATGTTTAATTGCTAAAGAAAGGGACAGTAGAAGTAAACACTGAAAATACAAGCAGTAGCTCAATATTTAGCTAATGATTTTAAATGTAATACAAGGAAAAGGTAAAATTATTAAATAATGTGACAGATTTTGTTTGAGCTACGGAATTAGAGGAAAAGTTCCCATTGCAGAAAAAAACGTATCATGTTTCCATTTTATGCAGTAGTACTTCCAAGACAGGCCAATCGGTGTTTACTGATCACTAGTAACAGAAGTCCACAGTGCTCTGTGTCAGCAGAGCAATGGAATACTCATTATGTAGAGCAAAAAATATCAAATGTTAACATGTTTGTGATGTCCCCTACCCTATATACGAAGAGGGCTCCATAAACATAATATTCTGCCTTTCTTCTCCTGTACTCACTAATTCCCCCAATAGGCCCTATACCACCAAGAGCAAGATGACTTAGCTGATTGGTAAGTTGAGAAAAAGCAGCTGCACATGCTCAGCAAGACTCAAAGGGACCGATGTCCAGTAGGGGCAGGACCTCTGAAAGAAGTCTGTGGCTTTCCAGGACTGTCTGTGACTAGATTGGTGAGCTAATCCATTTCATTCTGGGAGTCAATAGAAGTCCCATGCCTGCCATAGCCACAATCTCCAATATCACAATCATCAGTGACAGAGGTGGCTTCTGATATCCATCTGCTCAATTCCTCTGCTTATGTCTTCACTGACTCAGAACTCAGGAAAGGAAAGCAAGGTGTCATTTTACTCATTTCCCCTAAGTCCCTATATCATCATGCTATCAAAACATTAAAACCATTGATGGCAATAAAGTTATATCAAAAACTAATTTTTGTCTGGAACACACAGATCAAAATAATTGGGAAGATAGCCAGGAGACAGGTAATCATCACCCATATGACTGTTTTAAAAAAGTTTAAAGGCTAGTGATATGATTTGGCTGTGTCCACCCAAATCTCATCTTAAATTGTAACTCCCATAATTCCCACATGTTGTGGGAAGGACCCAGTGGGAGGTAATTAAATCATGGGGTGATTCCCCTGCAGTGTTCTCATGGTAGTAAGTTTCACGAGATCTGATAGTTTTATAAGGGGAAACCCCTTTTGCTTGGCTCTTATTCTCCTTTTGCCTGCCACCATGTAAGATGTGGCTTTAGCCTTCTGCCATGATTCTGAGGCCTTCCCAGCCACATGGAACTGTGAGTCCATTAAACCTCTTTTTATTCATAAATTACCCAGTCTCAGCAGCATGAAAACAGACTAATACAGCTAGATATCAGGGTTAATAATCATAAGCTATTAAATCTAACTCTTAAATCTAGAAAAGTGACCATCAAGACAACTTCTGGAAGTGCTGAGCCAAACATGATGTGCGATGAACAAAAACACTAGATGAACATCTAGGGTAACAATGCCAACAAAACTAACCAAAATCAGAGACAAAACACAGTGTTTCATTATAGCACCAAAATAACAAACTTGAATCCACAGTAGAGAAAATGAAGACATATCAAAGTAGGAAAATGCAACTTTCAAAGATGTCAAGTTTTCTACATTAATTTATACATTTAACACATCCCTAAATATAACGGGTTTGCCCCATCCACCTAGGGCTAGAGAAGCAAGTTGTAGCCACACTCTGTACCACAAGATATTTGGAAAATGCTGAGCAAAAGCAGAATGCTTAGCTGGCCTTCTACCCTTCTCACCTGATTTGGCCCTCAATAACTTTTGGCTGATTTCCAAATTCACATTCACCTCAGAAAAGATCTGCCACCAACAAAAATATTTTCTTCAAAAGAAAGTAATAAACCACACAATAACATACTGTAACAATGAGAAAGAACTGTTAACAGCTCCATGCAGCAATCTGGATGAATCTCACCAGCATCACAGCAAGTAAAAGCCAGACACAAAATATATGCCGCATGGCTCCTTCTATACAAAGCATGATTAACTAGCAAAGTAAATCTGTGCTGTTAAAGCCAGTGTCACAGCTACCCTGGAGTGGTGACACTGAAAAAGGCAAGAGAGGGGCTTCTGGGGCTGGTTATCTTCTGTGTTCTCATCTAGGTTTACATGGGTATGTTCAGATGGCAAAATTTCACTAAACCTACATTTATGATATGTGCAGTGTTCTGTATGTATCTTATATTTCAACACAAAATGTTTAAACAAAAATATAACACAACATTAAAAAAAAAAAAAGGAGTTCCAAAACTTTGGAGCAAAAATTAACAGGATCATAGGAATCCAGGTTTAGACTCCCAAAAAGGCTGTTTTGAAGATGATAATTACAATTAAATGAGTAACTTAGATGTTTGAAAAATCAATCTCACAGCTACCAACTCATAATTACAAATCCCTGCTGGGAAACAACATTTACATACTCATTTTCTTTTAGTCTCACTTTAACTCTGACCTAACTTGCCTCTCCCATTCCAATTCATTTAACTTATATTTTAATGAATAAAGATATACAATAATTAGCAACCTTCCCTGAGCTATTATCTTTGACAAGAAAAAAGTACATTCCATAAAAGACACATCACAGAGTATGCTTGACAGTGTGAACAGAACAAATCCAAAACTTCTCAGGCCAACATCTCACTTAGAAAAAGCTCAGGGAACAGCTTTACAAGGGAAAGGATGCTTGATGCTTGCAGAAGTTGAAAGATAGTATCAAAATTAGAACCATGGTGATTGTTTTCCCAAAATTACTTTTCCTAAAAGAAAGGACGCCTAGCAGACACCCATCACTTTCTAAAGACCCCCCACAAGACCCCTTTCCTGCCCCTGTTATAGACTTCATTGGATTTATTCACACTTCCCAGAAGCTGATCAAGTCTAATGCAAACCCAGTATCAAAACCACATAAAACCATGGAGGGGCAGCAGTGTCAGAAACAGACCAAGGACAGGGCAAGTGGAAGACCTGACTCCCTGGTACTTGACTGGCGACCTTGATCTTAATCTTTCTCTCCTCTCTGTGAAATTTAATAATCATTGTCATTACCAAATGAGCTACAAGTTATGATGGGAAGCTCAAATGAAAAAAGAAATGGGAAAGCACTGGGAAAACTGTAAAGCATCATGCAGGCTTAAGATGTTGACTATACCATCACCATGACAGGAGAGATTTTTAAATATCCTTATCACCTTTGGATTCTTTTAGATAGGATCTCTTAGATGTCATTCTAGCAACTGAAACATCTTAAAAGTCAAAAAGTATATTAGGCTGAACCATAAGAAACTGTTGATTTACAGGTAAAAAATGAATAACCATTAACAGAAAACTTATAAAAACTTGCATTTTATAAAGAAGTTTATTTAAAGAATACTATACACCTATAATACCTCGGGTTTGGGCAGCTTCCTTTAAAGCAGCTAGAAGGTGAGGTTTCAGGTTATCCAAAATAAATTTTCCTTCAAGACTTGGGAAAAGGGACCTAAAACAGGAAAAGAACAGCAATTATCATAATCTTCCAACAATTCCAAGATTTTTAAAAATCACCTATTTTCAAGTCAGTTAAGCCAACTATTTTATTTTACATAAATTATAATGCGCACATCAAATCAAATTACAATATATTTGATCAAATTAGTACCTAGACTTTGCTTTAAAACATGAGGGCATCATGTACCCCATCCAAATTCAAAAATATTCTAAACATCTTACAGTAAAATTTTATTTTCTGAAATGCCAGTAGACACCCTCGTTTATAAAGAATTACTTAATATACTATTTTTCATTAATTTAAGTGTCATTAAAATAATGCATTAGTGATTAATCTGGCCTTACTATTATTTGCACTTTATAATCACTGTTTTCAGTGTTCAGTTATTGAAATTTCCAAGAAAAACAACTGCTTAGATAACTTATTAACTGATAAACACCTGAATACTTTTTCACTTTAGAATACTAAATGTATCCTTTGGTATTTAACAATGTATTTCTACAAAAGTCTTCCTAACTACAAAGTCAACACAGAAAACCACTGAATTTCACAGTAAAGGACTCTAACAGTGAGCAGGAGCAGGGAAACCTTAAGAGTGAACAGGAAATATTAGAAGGGCAACCCCTACCTTGGATATTCTGCTGAGGTAATATAAATGACATCTTGGTCTGATACAGATGAGGAGAAGGGGACAAAATTGCCATTTTGTAAAGGGAGCAGCTCCAATCCAAGCAGCTCACTGTAGGCTTGGTCAGAAAGCACAAATTCTAGAAGGTGAAGCTTTTCTTCAGCACTGCCCAGGTGTGCACACTTCCGCAGCACCTGCCGCACCCATGCAGGCGTCACCTTCCTCAAAGGTGTTGCACCAGAGGCAGCCATGAGCTGAACAGCAGCATCCACATTCCCTGGTACCTTGGCAATCTGCTTCCCTGAGCTCTGGAGGTAGTTGAGCACAGTTTTTGTGTATTCCAAATTTTCATCAAGTTCTGAGAAGTATACCTGCTCCAACCTAACCCAATCATGGCTAATTGAATAAATCACTGCATTCTGCAACAGCTCGCTGAACAGAGGCTGTAACACCAGTTGCCAGTGCACCTTGACTTTGCTCGCCTCAGGCCAAAGCTTATAGATAACATCAACTGACAAAGGGAAATCAGAGCTCTTTTCTGTCTCCAGACGTTTTATTGAATCTAAGATCAGAGTAGCATAAGCTTTGGGGACAACATTCGTGACAAGAAACTCATTCCATAAGGCTGCTGGGTCTCTCCACTGGTCCAGCTCTTTCCATTTTATGCTCCTGCGGTTGTCAGTCAGGCCAAAGAACCCACTGATGTGAACTGGGAGGCCCGTTCTGCTTTCCTCACCAGGTGGTAAAGGAAGAAAACAAAATGCTTTTCCTGAGAAATCAGATGTTGCTCCTTTTGCTTCATCATCTCTGCTTGATAAAGGCATGGCTATTCCAATGACTGGGACAAATTTCAGTTCATCAGCTAAAGAGTCAAGCTTACTACTAATCCCTCGCCCACCCACACTGTTGCACACCAACCAAGATGTTTTCTGTGCATCCTTACTACTCTCTTCTTCCAAAATGATATTTACATGATATGTTACACAGGTGATGTTATCGTTTGGAGTCTTTTTACAATAGTTACGTATAGCAGTGCCCAGAATCTTTATAGAATTCGGCCGCTCATGTTTCAGTGCCTTACTCTCACTTGAAGTCACTCTAAACACTAGTTTCTCTGTTCCATCAGTCTCTCGGACATATAAGGAGACATCCTGTACACTTTTCAAAAAGAGCAGCACTGTGTCAGCATCTGCTCTAAAAGACTCAAACAACTCAAGAACCTTCTGCTTATTGTAGAGGTTACTACTAAGCTGTGAAGGCTGTAGGCGAAGAGGGAAACGGAAAAATGTTCCTGGAAAATTGCCATTCATAAACGTTTCCTTGGTGCTTCCAAAAATGCCAATAAATGGTGCAAATTGGTCTGAAAGTTCACTAATTTCTTTGCTGTCATCTTTGAGATTCCAACATTGGCCTGATTCATGTGGGCCAAAAAGTATTTGATGAGGATCTAGCATCCCAATCTGGTCACCACTAAAGATACAAGGAACATCTGTAAAGAAAAATTTAAGTCATGATCAACTCTGAAATTTTAGGGACAATTATGATTACAATTATAATAAATAAGCATAATTACCATCAAAAGATGACATTTGAAAAAGCATGAGCCTGGATGAGGGCTGCATCCTATGCTCAGCTTTACAAATTCAGCATAGACTCTGAAACGAGAGAGTGAGTAGTACAACACAGGCATCTCTGCTCACTGTGTTGCTCAATGAGCTCCTGCCCTGAAGCTCATGAGGTGTATTCCTCAGGTGGTCTTAACCTCTCTGCATCTGCCTCACTTCTTGTGCTGGGAGCATCTTATCACGTGGAGCCTAATTATAGTATTGAAAGATACCCATCTTTTATATAACATGGGCTCTAAATTGATACCAACTGCTTCACCTGTTCCTCAACCAAAGACAGAGTAGTATTCCAAAACCGGCAGAAAAACCAGATGTGTGTGACCCACTGTGATGAGAGAAATTCCTCCCCAGTGTGCTTTGGTGACAACTCCCAAGGGTGATGTGACATATGTTTGCCTCACATGCTGTCTTAGCACTTCAGCTTCCTGCAAGATTCAACTCCAGTGAAGTCAATCTTTAATACCTATGGTCGTCAAGCACAGCTTCAGAGGTCACCAATACCAACTCCTAAGCTCCTGAGTATCTTAAGTTAGCAAATGTCATGTCCACCAACCACATGGCTAAATCCATCAACACTGGGGACTAGGGAACACTCACCCCTGCTCCCAAGGCACAGGGTCGTACCCCCATGAATGAAATCAGGCCAGGTGGCTTCCTGACAAGATATAAGCGTGACCTATGACCTTCTCAAATCCTCAGTTTAGAGAACAGTCCTCCATTAATGTTCCATACAAATGTGCTTATTCTCAACGAGCAGTCAAAACCACACTGAGATGCAGGCGCTGGGCAATCAGTTGGGCTCTCACTACAGTTCATTCCTGCTTAAGCCTCCAAGCTTTTGCTACTCACATCTGTGCCCCCACAACATTTACAAACCACTACATGGCACAGACTTGAGGGATAACTTGCAAAGAGGTGGACACACTGAGTATTGATATTCATAGATAATAGTCATAATATTTCAATATATAATTTTCTTATATGATTTATAATTCAGTCAATATTATTTAATAGAATATATGCATAGAATGTAAATGCAACAGGCTTACTAACATTTGGCTACAGTTGGGATGACCCTACTTCCCGCTTGCCCAGAGCAGTCCCAATTCAGGCCTGTTGTCAGAGAATAGCACCACCCTCTTTCACTCTCACATGGGTCCCAGTATGAATAATAAAGTATATGGTCATCTTGGCTACAGTGATAGCCCTGCCTGTGCAATCTCTCCTTCTCCTGCAAGACACAGTTTGAAACTAAACAAAAACGACCAATTCCCTTACAAAAATTTTTACCACAAAATTATAGTAAGTACTAAGAGCTTTCATTCTACAATAGCCATATACTCTTACAGACACCTAAGTATTTCCTATTACAACTAGAAACCAGAAACCTCATATTCTTTCTATATTAAAATATGACTTCAAAGTAATCTTTAGAATACTTGTAAGTCTAAGAAGAGTACAATGAGAGAGGAGAATAAGAGACACCAGAACCATCTGAAAGATTTTCACTTTCTGTTATTCAATACCATTAGATATTAGTCCTTCCTCTTTAACCTTCTGGTATTTAGAAACATGTACAAGATCTGTGATACTCAGTTTGTTTGACTCTTAAAGAGTTGCAGTTTTGAAGTTTTTCAGAGTAAAAACTTTGTGTTCAACAGCTACATTTCAAATTTCACATCAAATGACTTAATATATTACACCAATTCCACTGGATCATTACAATGTTAACTTTTGGCATCACATGATGAAGTAAAACTTTGGTATAGTACCATGGTAATTTCAGAAAATTCAATATGCACTGATATTTCATTGACATACCTCCACCTTCATTGACAGAAGAATTTGGGTAACATGTCATTTAAACAGCATCACCTCTGAAATTAACCAAATATATTACAGAATGGAGGATAAAATATTTTCTAATACCAAGACTGAAAATCCTAATACTCTACCTGTTATATGATAGACAGAATTAAACCCAATTCCAAATCTTCCAACCTTGAGAGGGTCATCCTTTTTCCTGCTTCTTGCTATTTCTTGAATGCCATGCCAGTCCTCTGGGGTGAAAACCGCGTTGTTGTACACATACAGAGCTGGCCCTAGGTGTGAAAATGCACAGGCAGGTATTCAGAGAGACACCAGAGTGTTCCGTTCTATCTCAAAAGTTCCTCTATAAAAAATCTCTTATTTGAAGGGAATATAGAGAGGAGTGAATAGAGTCACTGAATTCCATACTATAATTCTAAGTGTTTTTACTATAAAATTTAAGACATACACTGAGGCAAAAATTAGCAGCAGAAGAAATATAGTATTGTTGGCCAAAAATCCAAAAAAGAAAAATTAAAAGTTACTCAGCTACCCTTACATAAGGTAAACAAGAAAATCAGTCAGTTACTACTCCATGTGAAATTTGTTCTAAATAGTGTATCTAAATCTTTTTTTGGTAAATGGAAAATATTTACCAAATAAGAATATAATATTTCATATATTTCATAAAATATGTGAAAATATGGGAAGGGTGCGATGGCTCATGCCTATAATTCCAGCATCCCAGCACTCTGGCAGGACAAGGCATGTAGATCACCTGAGGTCAGGAGTTCGAGACCAGCCTAGCCAACATGGTGAAACCCCATCTCTACTGAAAAATACAAAAAAATTAGACAGGCACCATAGCATGCACCTGTAATCTCAGTTACTAGCAAGAGAACTGCTCGAACCTGGGAGAGAGAGGCTTCAGTGAGCCGAGGTTGCACCACTGTACTCCAGCCTAAGCGACAGAGCAAGAATCTTCCTGAAAAAGGAATATAATGTGGAGACTTGCTATCTAAAGAAATTATGTGAGATGATATGTTAATTTGTTTCAATATATACAGAACCATTTTACCATACACACACACACACACACACACACACATATCAAATAACATGTTGTATGCCTTAAATATGCACAATAAAATTTATTTTAAAAAATAAAGAAATCAGACAGGCACGGTGGCTCATGCCTGTAATCCAGCACTTTGGGAGGCTGAGGCGGGCAGATCACCTGAGGTCAGGAGTTCAAGACCAGCCTGACGAACATGGAGAAACCCTGTCTCTACTAAAAATACAAAATTAGCCAGGCAAGGTGGCGCATGCCTGTAATCCCAGCTACTCAGGAGGCTGAGGCAGGAGAATCACTTGAATCTGGGAGGCAGAGGTTGTGGTTAGCCAAGATCACACCATTGCATTCCAGCCTGGGCAACAAGAGCGAAACTCTATCTCAAAAAAATAAATTAACAAATCTTATTATTTCATAATATGAAAAATAATCCTTTAGTAAGATTAATAATTACCTTATAAGTGTTTGAAGTTTTGTTTTTTCATCAGCCTCTAGATTTTTCTATACAAAGCATTACTTGTATGATTTTTTAAAACCATTAATGTGACAAATGTTTAAATAATACCGCAATTATATCATCTATCTATGTAAAATATCACCCATCTCCAAAGTAATTCCTTCAAAAAGTAATATTTATAAACTATTTCTGCACCAAATATTTTTGAAACTCCATTTTGTTAGGCCTATCTTCAGAATCTCTAACATTCTTTGAATATATTCAACTATATTCACTTATCATACTTTAAAGATGATTAATATTTTTCATTCAAAAAGGCACTGAAGTGTAACATATATACAATAAAGTATGACAATCTTGAGGATGCAGCTTGATGAATGCCTACAAAGCGGATGAACCTGTGTCATCTCCACTCACATGAGGTATATAGGGCACTCCCAGCACCCTGAGAAGCATCTCCTCATGCTTCCATCAATTCAAGGACAGATATGGGGATGTGACCTAGTTTGTTTTATAAAAATGGCATGATTACTATTTTTAAAATTGTCAAAGTTGGAATATGCAAACAGTTGAGGCTGCAAAGCCTTTCTGGAAAGGACAATCACAGAGTGGAGTAGGGACTCTGGAGTCAGGATGTCAGGCCCAGCTCTCCAGTTACAGTTACATTACTTCCAGAAACTAAAGCCATCAAGGCTCAGTTTCCTCATCTGCACAAGGATAAGAATGGCTGTCCACTGTAACAGTGCTGAGGACCCAATGAGACAGCACGAATATGGGGCTCAGCCCAGAGCCCAGCAGAGCAGACCCTAAAAACATCAGCTACCATTACTGTTATTATAATCATTATGAGTATATGATACTGTCAGTCTTTATGTAATGTAACATATAATTTTACATAAATATTACAGGAATAGTAATAAAGTAAATATTTTGTTCCTACCCAACAGCTAACTTAAAATGGCATCTAGCAAGCAGTGTCTGGTTCCAAATGTCCATTAAAAGTATCTACAAAGACAAAAAAAAAAAGGACCACAAAAAGTCACAACAGTGAACACCAGGCTCTAAAATGAACCTCTTGCCAGAATCTCAAAAGAACCTGAATAACTACAGGGTCTGTGGAAGGAAACTTAAAAAATTCAGCAGGGGAGTCACCCACATGACATTACCAGGAACACAGTCCACCTGCCTGAAGGAACACTCACCTTCCTTCCCACTGTCAACTGGAACGCTGGAGAGCTGACCCCTGACTGCCTGCTTACAGAAAGCATTTGTTAAATTCCAAAATCATAGGCCCTTGTCTTAACAAATGCAAATAACTAAGTGTTTTGCATAAAAAAAAATCCCCCTCAGACCCCCAATCTCCAAGGTTTTTTTTTTCTTTTTTGTGAGACAGAGTCTCACTCTGTCACCCAGGCTGGAGTGCAGTGACATGATCTCAGCTCACTGCAACCTCCATCTCCTAGATTCAAGCAATTCTCCCGTCTCAGCCACCCAAGTAGCTGAGACTACAGTCGCACACCAACACACCTGCCTAATTTTTGTATTTTTAGTAGAGATGGTTAGGCTGGTCTTGAACTCCTGACCTCAGATGATCCACCCAACTCAGCCTCCCAAAGTGCTGGGATTACAGGCATGAGTCCCCACTCTCCAAGGTTTTCTGGCTGTCAGAACTGCTATCTCTCATCCTACAACATCAGTGCAACTCCTGTGAAAAGGATACATGTATGAGTGCAGCTGTCCTGTGCTCAGGGACCTGGAGCTTTCCTAACACCCTGGCTGCTCAGTAGCAGAACCATACAGTGCACACAGACAGCCCTCCTCAGTAGAGAGAACTTGGAGAAGTCAGAGGGCAGGAAGAATTTAGTTATCATTTAATGTTTTTAAGCAAGGTATAATTCTGATCCTGGATTCCTTATCCTGGAATTAGGAGAGATGCAGTATTTTGCCTTTGCTCTAATCAACTCAGTCTCACAGGTTCACTCTCTGCTTCTATTATCAAGATCAATTTAAAAATAGCCTGTATCTACTCTGACCAAAACGGTATGTTCTTGGTTCTAAAAATGAGATAAGAAAGGAACAAACATCCTGGCTGGGTGTGGAGGCTCATGCCTGTAATCCCAGCACTTTGGGAGGCTGTGGAGGGTGGATCACCTGAAGTCAGGAGTTTGGGACCAGCCTGTCCAACATGGTGAAACCTCGTTACTACTAAAAACAAAAAATTAGCTGGGCATGGTGGTGGGCATGTGTAATCCCAGCTACTCAGGAGGCTTAGGCAGGAAAATTGCTTGAACCAGGAAGCGGAGGTTGCAGAGAGCCGAGATCGCACCACTGCTCTTCAGCTTGGGCAACAAGAGCAAAACTCTGCCTGGGCGGGGGTGGGAAGGAATAAATATCCTGAGAGAAAAATAAAAAGGCTGTCTGGGAAGGAAAGGGCTAGCAGCAGGCCTGCAGTCTATTTCCCCCTTTCTCCAGGGAATGCACAAGAAAAAAAGAGATGACCCAGCCAAATCTCATTGTAAACATGCTGATGACAGACCTCTAGGCAAGCACACAAACAGTGTTTAGTAGGAAGAGAGTCCTTAGCTACTGGATACTTTACAAGGTTGCTTATTGGAAATAAGCTTGGAATTTTTCCATTTATGAGGCATAATCCCCTCGAAGATGTTGTAAGTTATGTTGATTATCAGAGAAAATAATGTACATGTTTTATGACTGAAATAGCTCCCTTTGTGTCAGTGCTGGTCTGTGTGCATCACTCAGAAACCAGCTCCGTGACATCCAGGCCAAGGTGTGCCCTAGTGTAGCACAAAGGGACCCTCCATGCTTCCTTCACCTGTGTCTTCAGCCATGTCCTTGAAATCCTTAGTAAAGTGTGTCATACTGAGTGAGAGCTCTCATTCTTATGCATGTGATTTGACAATCTCAGCCTTTTATTATCTCATTATATAAAAATGAACAAAAAAAGTTGGTCTTAAGAGTTTTTGGCTGTAAAACGAAGTGTCAGTAAAGGAAAAAAGCCATGATACAAGATGACTGCTCACATCTGAGTGCAAAAGAAAGACATTCTCAAATACACAAGGGCCTGGTGGGCTCTCTAATAAATGTTTGTTAAAAAAGAGATCAAAAGATCTCTGCCACCTGCTTTTATATAATACATTCACATTTTTTTTTAGGACAGAGTCTCACTCTGTCACCCAGGCTGGAATGCAGTGGTGAGATCTCAGCTCACTGCAACCTCCGCCTCCCAGGTTCAAGTAATTCTCCTACCTTGGCTTCCCGAGTAGGTGGGATTACAAGTGTGCATCATCACCACGCCCAGCTAATTTTTGTATTTTTAGTAGAGACAGGGTTTCACCACATTGGCCAGGCTGGTTTCGAACTCCTGACCTCAGGTGATCCACCTGCCTCGGCCTCCCAAAGTGCTGGGATTACAGGCATGAGCCACTGTGCCTGGCCCACATTTATTTTATTTTTTATTTATTTATGTATTTATTTTCGAGACAGAGTTTCACTCTTGTTGTCCAGGCTGGAGTGTAACAGTGCAATCTCAGCTCACTGCAACCTCCACCTCCCAGGCTCAAGCAATTTCCCACCTCAGTCTCCCAAGTAGCTGGGATTACAGGTGCCCGTCACCACACCTGGCTAATTTTTGTATTTTTAGTAGAGATAGGGTTTCATCATATTGGCCAGGCTGGTCTCAAATTCCTTACCTCAGCTGATCTGCCCACCTCAGCTGATCTGCCCACCTCAGCCTCCCAAAGTGCTGGGATTACAGACGTGAGCCACCATGTCCAGACCATATTTATTTTAAATTGGCCACTTTTAAAAAGCCTATCTCTAAATATACTTCAGCATAACTCAGCAAAATTATCTAGTTTCAAATGTTTTTTAAACAAGGTGAAGTCAAGGCTAGAAGCAAAAAAATCGTAGGACTCCTTACACTGTTACTTTTATTACAGCACATACCATCATCAGTAGGACACCAGGTATAAAACATTATCACATATATGATCTCATATAATCCTCAGTATCTGGGAGAAAAATTTTCTTATACAACTTGCAGGCAAGCAGTAAGTCAGTAAGAGGGTCAGAGCTGCCATTGAGTGCACCAGTGCTTTGGGGGCTATACAGCAGGGTAGTACTATGTAGGATCAGGACTTAACCTGAAGTCCCTTGAATCCAGTGTTACATTAAGTCATAGGCTCTTAGAGAAAAGATACCTTGGAAGCTAATCCTCTTATCATAAAAATGATCTGACCTCTGTGATGACCGGTCCATCACTAAGGTAGCAGCAGTCAGGACCAGAACCCACACCTCTTGATGTTAGGTCCCATGCATCTCTTTTTTATAGAATATAGAAAGTACAACTTTCAAATGATAAACGTGAGCTAAGAATGACTACATAAGACATAATATATGCTAGATTTTTAATTAACAATGTTAACTGGCCTCCTAAATCATAAAACATCTTTTTAAAAATACATGACTTATATCTCTTTAAAAAGTTGTCTCAGAAAGTCTGAATTGTTCCCACTTTTTCTCAGTAACTTTCTGTCACACAGTCATTCACAATGACTTCAGAGGTATACTAAATTATTATTATTTTTTTTTAGATGAAGTTTCACTCTTTTGCCTCAGCTGGAGTGCAGTGGCGCAATTTCGGCTCACTGCAACCTCCGCCTCCTGGGTTCAAGCCTCAACCTCCTGAGTAGCTGGGATTACAGGCGCCCACCACTATACCTGGCTAATCTTTGTATTTTTAGTAGAGATGGGTTTTCGCCATGTTGGCCAGGATAGTGTCAAACTCCTGACCTCAGGTGATCCGCCTGCCTCAGCCTCCCAAAGTGCTAGGATTACGGGCGGGTGCCATCATACCCAACCAGAAGTACATTAAAATTTATGAACATTCTTTTTGACACAAAGCTCCCCAGAGTAGAAGTGAGATATCAGGAGTCTATTGGTTATGATTCTCTTATTGAATCAGTAATTTATTAGTTTATGGCTTTATCATCTTTCCTCTCATTTGCCTTGTTCTCTCCTCTCCTTCAATCTTTCTTCCCACCAACTTCAAAACACTGTCAAGGGTACTCCTAAAACAGCCTTGTTCTCTCCTCTCCTTCAATCTTTCTTCCCACCAACTTCAAAACACTGTCAAGGGTACTCCTAAAACGAAAATACACAAAAGCACGGCCTCTCACAACATCTTTCCAAATGCAGAAAAGTGTTACTATACACAAATGGTGTTCCTTTATCCTACTGATAATATAAAATACGAGTTGTTTGAATAGAATAAGAGGCTTTGGTCATTACATTGCTTGTCATTTTGTTTTGAGTTTTCAGATTTTATTCTTTGTTCTCTAAAAATACCAGCTGGTGGAGATACCTTCCCACCAAAAGCAGAAAAAGAACATTTGAGGAAGTGGAAATAAACATGCCAAAAAGTACAAACGATAATTAAACTGTTCATTAAACAAAGCATTAGAAATCATTAAAAACTGCCTGTTAATGCAAACAATAAAACTTGTTCCTAATTATTGATTCTTACCCTGATATGGTGCCATATCTTTTGACCAAAGAGTCTCTGTTCCATATTGAGTTTCATCATATAAAAATTTAACTTCTGTGGCCCCAGCATCTTCTGCATTCTGAATTAATTCCTAACCATAAGATATACCAAAAATTAGTAATTAATAACATAGTAATTTACTGCCCATCTTTGTATTTATCTACAATATTTAAAAAGTCAATATACTTAAATAAAGGAAACCCATTATTTGCAACATTATCTTTAAGATCTGGTGAGGTTACTACTGAAAGTAATTGTTACATATACATGACAATATGGTTGAAAATCCTTCTCCAATTATTTGCACTTAGAGTTTGTCTTAATTTGCTAACACTTAGCAAATTAATCCTGGGCCCTATTTATAACTGTCTCATATTTACAATCTATCCAAAGCTTTTGTTCAAAGGAAATTATTTCCAAAAGCTGTCCTGTGTAGCAGGTAACTTAAGCCTGAGTGGTTGCCAAAAATAGACCTTTTTTTATATCATTTGCTTACCAAACTTACCTTTTCTTAAGGAAACAATGAAACCAAACAATAGCAATCTGTATGTACCCTTACTTTCTAGAGAGCCTGAGATAGGAACATGTTTTTGTCCTGCACTAAGCTGAAAGCTTCCTGATGGTCAGGACTGACTTATTCCTTTCACAAGGAAGAAAGCACTACCATTTGTTTGGTGAATGGTGGGTGAGTAGAAGGGTGACCAGGTCCCTGTAATATAGAAAGGAAAGGGCAAACTGCAAGATTTGCCTCAACAAAATTTCCAATCCTAACAACCCCAATCACTTCTGCACACCTACCAAAATCACGCTGGTCTGTGACCAGTTTGAAGGGAGCTCCAGAATCTGAAACAAGATTCAGCTCCAAGATCCAACTCCATGATGATCAAAAGAGCTTTTTAACTTCCCCAGAACCTTGGGATCACTAAATTAGAGGCAGAGATGGGCAATAACTGAAGAGAGCTTTAACTGATACTACAGCAATGTTAACAGTGATGCCTACATCAGAGAAGAGAGTTGAGACAACGTCCACATGAAATGAAACAACTACAAGAAGACTGAGGGAGCAGAAGTGAAAAGCCAGTTTTGAGATTGTGTTCAGTTCATCCAGTACATCCCGAAGGGCTAGTGTGGTACCCATCAGCTATTCCACCCGAAACATGAACAGCTAGGCCATGCCTCCTGCAGCCTCATTATCAGCTACTGATTCCTCGTTATTACATAACTATTTCTCATGAAGTTTTTAATTGTTCAGGCCTCATTCAATCCCAGAGAATCCCTAAAAATTAACAATCTTATTTACATTAGAATATTATAATATGAAGGATGGAAATAAGAATCAAAGAGTAAAACACAATGTTAACTTACAAAATGATAGCACTTTAGATGTTCGACCTTGTTTTCATTCAGGTATCTATTTATGTGTAGTTTAGGAAGCAGAG
This sequence comes from Plecturocebus donacophilus, assembly GCA_004027715.1. Classification (NCBI taxonomy): domain Eukaryota; kingdom Metazoa; phylum Chordata; class Mammalia; order Primates; family Pitheciidae; genus Plecturocebus; species Plecturocebus donacophilus. The sequence goes on from PVKP010004789.1 coordinate 73,866, forward strand.
AGGCAGAGAACTAAAGATAAAATCCCAAGTCCCAGGTTCCAATCATTCTCAAGTTGAACAAAAAATAGGATGGGAAGCTTTTCCCCTGAACTGTAATCCTCAAAGACTGTACACTAACTCTGAGAAGCAGCAATGATACATTTTGTATTTGCTCCTGGGCAAGTCACTAAGATCTCTGGGACCTGTTTCGGCAAACACAAACAATGTAGAAGGTGGTGGTGTAGGTCTTGGTGATGTCTAAGACTCCTATTAAATCTAAAACAGTCAAGTTTACTGAAACATCCAAGGAACAAAGATTACATTGAGCTGGCTACAATACAAATGTATCTATAAGAAGCAAAGTGGAAGTTGTAGCCCTCAACTGTTTGCCATAGACCTTCCTCATTTCTCAGCAAGGATCCCACCCATCACTTAGGAACAGATGACACCCTACTCCTGTTACCACTATACCTTCATTTTAAATTTATTCTAGTCATTTCTTTCTACCCCAAAACCACCTCGAGGCAATACTCTTCCCATCCTCACTTTCCTAATAAGTCAATACAAAACCAGTTTTCAAATGTGCTTTCTGTGAACCACTGGTGCCTATGCTGAAAGATGGACTGCAACTGCTTCAACAGCCCAATCTTACCACAATCACTAAAGACACAACAGTCTTCAGTGAGTGCCTACCTGAGCATGACTCTCTAAGTTAAAGAGACCCAGTGCTGATTCCCTAATAGTTTACAATCTAAACTAGAAAACATAATCAGGGCCAAGATACTGAAGGTAATAAACACTAAACAAGCTAATGAGAAGGAAAATGCTAACAACTGATCCACCTTGACAATTAAGGAGGTTTCTTATTAAACACAAAATCTAATTTTTGCAGTATCTTCTATTATTGCTTCCTTTAAGGTTACTGGTTTTTCTTTTGTTTTTTGTTTGTTTTTCTGAGATGGACTCTCACGCTTGTCACCTAGGCTGGAGTGCAGTGGTGCAATCTTGGCTCACTGCAACCTCTGCCTCCTGGGTTCAAGCGATTCTCCTGCCTCAGCCTCCAGAGTAGCTGGGATTACGGGCGCCCACCACCACACCCTGCTAATCTTTATACTTTTAGTAGAGACAGAGTTTCGCCATGTTGGCCAGGCTAGTCTCTAACTCCCGACCACAGGTGATCTGCCCGCCTCGGCCTCCCAAAGTGCTGGGATTACAGGTGTGAGCCACCCATGCCTGGCCTGTTTTGTAAAGAGTATAATAAAACTAAAAACCATATTATAAAAGAAAATAATAAAATAATGATCCTATTAAATAAGCCCTCCCAAAAAAGCAAACCTCTAAAATCAGGAGTCCAATGGGCATGCATTCAAGCTTCTCTAATTGTAGAATGTATTTGGCTGGTTGGTTGGCTGGCTGGTTGGTTGGTTGACATGTAACACCCTGCACAGTGTTCTACACAGAACATTCCTGGAGTGACACTGCTGATTACAGCACCCAGTAGCTTAGTGCGTTTCTTTGCCTCAGAAATCTCACATATTTATACCAACTCCATTCTCAAACGGAACTATGCACTGATATATCCTACAGCCACATAGGTATAATACAGCCATTCAAATCTAGATAACATTTTAAAAATTTAAACATTAACAGGACTTCTAAATAAATTTACTTCCTCTCATTTTTATCAAAGTAAATCACACATAGACACAACATGTGCCCCACCTTAAGAATCTGTCCTCCTTCTGGATATCTTCTCAAAATGTCCTTGAGAAAATCAACAAGTGGTGGAGTTGTCTGACCAAATTGACCTAAAATACCGAACACATTTTAAATGAGTTAGAAAAAAAATCTCATGACCTGTCACCAATTCATGACTTGAATCCGAGATATAGCATAACTATACAAGATACAGTTGCATATATCTCACTGCAGCACTCTGGCACAGAAATCTACCTGGCTAAGCAATTTGGCAGAAAGCAAAGCAGATTCAATTTTATCAAATCTCAAGATTTTTAAACTGGACTACAAATAAGGATTCAAAAAAAAGTTCAAAAATATAATAACTATTATTGATTCAAAAACAAAGAGCATGGTGCAGTGGGGAGGAGTGTTACTATTTTCCAAAGCAAATAAAATTAATGGTGTTATTTTGTGGCTCTTTGCCACAAATAATAAGCCAGAGATAGTGGTGCCTATTATCACATTCTTAATATTCTCAAATTCAGCCAGAGTTCTGATTGTTGTAAGATTCAGCAGTCACTGTCTCAATGGCTTTCTACTTCAAGTACCATCAAGCCTTGCCTAAACTAGATATTCTTACACCAACTGACCAGGTCACCTTCAGAGAGGTAACAGGAGGCTGTAGGAAGAATGAGAAAAAGGGAAGTAATGCCTCAGACACACAGCATTTCAAAAATCTGTTTATCAGTAAAAAGAAATCTCTGCTTTAAAAAGCAAAAATATCACTATAAATTTATTTGCATCATTTTGGTACAACCATGCACTAAGGTCAAGGTCAAACAACACTGTTCCCTCAGACTTCTATCCCACTCATTCTTTTAACTCAACCAGCTCCATCCGCACTTCTCTTCCTCTTGCCCTGATAACCCCTCATTGTATCCCAATGGTGTATGCTTTCATTTCATTTTTAAAACAATGTTTTTTAAAACAGCTTTATTGAGTACAACTGACATAAAAGCGCTATAGATATTTATTTTGCAACTTGATGCATTTGGAGATAGGTATGTACCATGAAACCATCAAACTATCATTGTCAGCACCATAAACTTTTCCGTCATCTCCAAAAGTTTCCTCCCATCTTCTTTGTTGTGCTTTTTTAAACTTTTATGGTAAGAGCACTTAATATAAGATCTACCCTCTTAGTAAGTTTTAAAGCATACAATACAGTACTGTTACTCATGGGCCCTGTATTGTATAGTAGATTTCCAGATCTTATTTATTTGTATAGCAAACTTTGTTCCCTTGACCCATGCCTCCCCATTTCTCCCTCCCCCTACCCTCTGGCAACCACCATTCTACTCCCTGTTTCTTTGTTAAAACTCAATCTTGGCCAGGAGTGGTGGCTCATGCCTGTAATCCCATCACTTTGGGAGGCCAAATAGGGTGGATCATTTGAGGTCAGGAATTTGAGACCAGCCTGGCCAACATGGTGAAACTCCATCTCTACTAAAAATACAAAAATCAGCTGGGCATGGTGGCAAGCACCTGTAATCCCAGCTACTCGGGAGGCTGAGGCAGGAGAATTATTTGAAGAGGCTGAGGCACAAGAATCACTTGAACCCAGGAGGCAGAGGTTGCAGTGAACCATGATTGCACCACTGCACTCAAGCCTGGGCGACAGAGCAAGACTCAGTCTCAAAAAACTAACAAACTCAATCTTTACGCAACACAACATGGCATATAGTTCTGGTCAAGTCAGTATTTTACCTCCCCCTTTTAAGCCTTTTGATTGAAGGTTTACAAAAAGATGACAATTTTTAGAAGTCAGATCTCCAATCTTGATCCAGTCAGATAACTGAAAAAAAGAAAAGATGATTTATGAAAAACAATATAGTCTCTAATACTGTAAATTCACAACATTATCTCAAATTTTTTCACTTAAGTAATGCTTGTTACATCTTCTTATCACAAAGTAAGTTGTCTGGAAAAGTGAATATTCCAGAGAACAGAGATTTAGTCAAAAACTTCATTTAAAGATTTAAGGGATTAAAAGATTTTTCCTTAAGTGATTACAAATAGATACAAATAAATATATTTCTCCATTAACACAGTTTAAATGTTTAAATGATAAACCAGGATCATTAACATAAACAAAATCATTCTTCTGATCAACATTTCCAAAGTGTATTGCTCATAACAAGGCTTCGTGAGATCTTAACACATATTAGAGGACCAAAAAGAATTCTGTGTGTAAATTAGTTGGAATAATTTGGTTTTCAGGAAACTTAACATATTCATACATACAGTAACTTTATTAGAAACAATTATACTAAATAGTATTTCCCAAATATTGGCAGAAGTTTTTTTCTTTACTATAAAAGAACACCCTACGGGAAAGTATTCCTAGACATATTTTGGAAAACACTGTTAAGTATTCCTAGATATATTTTGGGAAAACAAAAACAAAAAGTGTGATGCGGAATGAAGGAAAGAATGAGGCTTCCTAGCCTGAGCTGCTTTGGTCTATAACTTTCCTGAAAAATGCCTTGAGGTTTGCTTTCTTTTTGGCAATTTTTCTGTTTCTCATAAAGGAAGGGTGCAACATGTGTTACTGTAACCCACAGGAGCAGTATAACAGAGTGCCTTGTTTGAAAAATAACATAAATAATCTGAAGCCAGATCAACCTTTCCCCATAAGGGTCTCTTTCTCAGTGTTCCTACAGAGTGACCTCTCACAGGTCAACAATCTGCAAAACATGATTCGAAAGCTCACTAGAAGGATGACCTTCCTAACTAATCCTTCCCTGGCAGGGTGTGAAGGCCATCCCTTACCATTTCAACATGCAATACTTTCGACAATCCACCACATTTTCACACTGATGCCCTCCAAGGTTCTAAAGCTCAACCTGTCAAAAGGTGAACTCACTCACTTTCCTTCCAATACGTATCTCCGGTCTCTTCCGTATCTCAGTTAATAGTGTCACCAACTACCTAGTTATTTCAGCTGGAAAGGACAGAGAAAATGTGTCTCTCCCTCCAAAACACATGTCCAATTAATCTCTGGAATCCAACAATGTCCATCCTCCAGTCTCTCTCAAATCTAACTTGCTCTTCACAATGTCCAGATGTACACACTCTTAACATCTCTTGGATTTTTATAACAACTCTCATCTGGTCTCCTTACTTTCTGTACATCATCTTCATTCTAGTCCCCATCTCTAAAACACAAAGCTGAGTATGCTGTTACAGGTCCCAGCTTACAAAACACTTTCATGCACATATTCCCACTAAACCTTAAAGCAAGCCTATAAAAACTAGTTGACTCTTTGCACAGGTACTTCAGCAAACACAGAAAAAAAGACAGGAGGACCATTGTTCACAACAAAAATTTAGAAACAATCCAAATTCTGTGACATATAAACGACTACTATAGACCAATTAAAAATGAATTAACTAAACTGCAGACAAAGTTAGATGAATAACAATATGATTGCATAAGATATGCTGGCTCTAAGTTGCTACATACAGAATGTTTCTTATAAAGTTTAAAAACAACTAAACGTAAATAGCATATTGTTTAGGTTATATATCAGGCTACACATACAAACATATGCACATATATACACAAACATAGCACACATCCGTATAAACCTAAGTATACACACACATGCACACATTTATAGAACTATTAAAACTACCAAAAAGGCACAAGAATCATCAGCACAAATGGGTAAGGGAAGAGAGACAGGCATACAGGCTGGGGAGAAGATGCAGAGAGGTAAGTACTGACACTGTTCTTGTTCTCTCGTTGAATTATATCATCATAAATGATCATTCTATTGTTAGTTAAATAATTATTAAAAGAAAGCCCCCAGCCTGGACAATACAGATGCTGTCTCTATTTTTTTAAAAAATAGTCTGTTTTTTTTTTTTTTTTTTTTTTTGAGACAGAGTCTTGCTCTGTCACCCAGACTGGAGTGCAGTGGCGCAATCTTGGCTCACTGCAACCTCTACCTTCCAGGTTCAAGCGATCCTCCCACCTCAGCCTCCCAAGCAGCTGAGACTACAAGCACGTGCCAACACACCCAGCTAATTTTTGTATTTTTAGTAGAGATGGGGTATCACCCTGTTGGCCAGGATGGTCTCCATCTCCTGGCCTCGTGATTCGCCCACCTCAGTCTCCCAAAGTGCTGGGATTACAGGCGTGAGCCACCACTCCTTGCCTAAAAAAAGTTTTTTTAATTAGCTGGATGCAATGGTTTATACCAATACTCTCAGCTACTCAGGAGGCTGAGGCAGGAGGATTGCATGAGCCCAGGAGTTCGAGACTGCAGTGAGCTAAGATCATGCCCCTGCACTCCACCCTGGGCAACAGAGGATGCACCTATAGACACCCTTCCTGGCACAATCCATGGTGAGTGCAGCTTCACAGGGGGAAACGCTCCCGTTTCAGGCCTGCAGGAGAGGCAGAGTCACAGTTCCTCCCTACTTGCAACATCAACATTCCTACAGATGAAAAGAGATGCCTATCTGATCTGAGTAACTGGAACACTGGGACAGGAGGGAGGCTTTAAGGTAGACAGCTTTCCTGCTGGCCTGGCAGGGGAGCTGAGGTAGCTCTTACTCTTCACCCTGATAAAACCTCAGCACATCTAGATGAGGGCTCCCCCAGCCACCTTCTTCGAGCCTGGGACCTCTGCCCCCCATTGGATATTGCTTCTATCCACCTGCCTTAGCCACCATCAGTGCCTACACAGGGATACCTCCCTCATAGGCCTGAAGACTGAATCATCAACTAAGTAAATAAAATGCTGAAGAAAATTAAATAAATAAAGTGCATGCCACAAGAAAACAAGCTTTAAGAGATCCCTGCCATTCCAACCCCATAGGAGACAGTGAATCTGCCCATATCCCAAGTACATAACTGCTACAACCAGCATCTGAGAAAGCCAGTACACAAAGACTCTATAACTAAGAACTCACATAGAGTCTTCATCCCTAAAAGCACCAAGAATAAAATTAGGCTAAAATAAACTATAAACATTAAAGTCCAATCCCTAAGAGGGAAAAAAAAGTTTAAAAAATAAACGTTATACTGTACAGTAGCGGCACAGCACACCTACTCCAAGACAAATCCCTCATGCATAGAACAGTATCTCTAACACAGTAGCTCAATAAATGATAAGAATAATCTCAACAAACTTTACCAAACTACAGAAGGAGCAATGTGCCTGCACAGCATCAGTTACTATTTCCAGCCTGACCTCTCTCCCTTGAGTTTCAGTTCCAGATTTGCAGCTGCCTACTGAATATCACTATCTAGCAGAGACTTTAGGATTGGTTAGAATTAGCTTCATCTCATTCGTATCAGAAATGAAAAATCAGTTCCCAACACAGGAATTAATTTGGCATCTGTTATATATACATAGGCAGGCCAGGAAGTAGGACCTAAGGCACCCACCTCTCCATTTCCTGTAGTTTCCTAGATGCTTCTTTATGTCTCACCAACAGCTGAACTATATATAAAAGCAAACTAGTCACCACACTTCCCCTTCTGTAGGTGCTTATCTCTAATGATTAAACCCTTATTTTCCTGGTCTGACTCAAAGCTTGCCAACATTGTTGGCAAGACCTTCCACCTTATTCTACACCCATCCTCTACTTCCACATCCATATCGTACCAAAGTGACCAAACTGTGGCAATTTTGCCTTTTACAAAGTCTCTTGTTTATCCTTTCTTTCGGTTTCACCTTCACAGCCACAGTCTAGAACCTCAAGATCTCATACCAAGACAAAAGGATCCTACTTAGAACCCTGTCTACCCACAGCCTCCAATCCCAAACTCTACACACCCTGCCGCTTTCACCATCCCATAACCATGCTTTGCACAGACACCTGCAAAAACACTTCTAATGGCAACGCTAGCCACAACTGAGCCATTCTAGGGAACAAGATAACCAAGTACAACCAGAGGAGGAACCAAAGAAGTGGGTACAGACCCAGGAGAAGGTTAAGAGATGTGGGCAGGCATAGAGAAAGGAGTAAGAATGACAAACTTTGCTCCTTCTCAAGTCTGCCTGAAGTCCTCAATCAGCCTCTCCTCAACTGCCACCAAGGAGTCCATTCCTTCCAAAGAAGCTAAGGCCATGCTGGGGTGAGGCCCTCCATTCATCCAGTGACTAGCACCCGGCCCAGCTGCACTAGCCCAGCACTCGAATGCCTCTGTCTCGGTGCTTGCACTTGCAGACTCCACTGGGCCCTCATTCTACACTAGGATAACGTGTCCATCCTGGAGGTTCAGATCAATGCCCTCATTAAAGCGGGTGGGGGATATGCTGAACCTTTTTGGCATGGCTTGTTTGCAGAGGCTCTGGCCAACCAATGTCAACATCAGGAGCCTCCTCTGCAATGTAGGGGCTTGGAGGACCTGCTCTAGCAGCTAGTGCTTCGTCCACAGGCGGTCCCGTCCCTCCACTGCTGCTGCTGCTCCAGCTGAGCAGAAGGAAGTGGACACAGAATCTGAGGACTCTGGTGATAACATGGCTTTGGACTTTTTGATCCAACCTCTTTTACAGCATATTCAGTAAAAAGCTGAACTCTTTAAAAAAATAAAAATAAATAATAAAGCCTTCAACCAAATCAATGTCTGCATGCCAATGAACACCTTGGAGAGCTGATCAATCGCCCGAGGAGCATGAAAACAAATAATAAATTTGTCACGGAGGGCAAAGGACCAGAAAACTGACTCAAGTACACAGAAGGTCAGGATTACACTGAAGGAGGAAAAATCACAGATACCAACTACTTCGTCAATAATATTTGTACCGGGTAGTAAGGAAGCCCAACATTTGAAATGTCATCCTATACACTCAAGTACTCCTTGAATTATCTGTTCAGCTCTTTGTGACTCTTTTAAATGTTGGAAATGATGTTATATGTAGTTGTTTATTAGAATAAAAGAATTGTTTTTAAAAAGTTAACTGTCAGTAAAATGTCTTCAATTAAACTCCCCCTTCAAGAAAGCTATACAATTTTTACCAGACTTAAAGAATACATGACAATATGAAATATTCTTCCAAAATTCAGACCTTCAAGTCATTTTCACTTCAGAAGTGTTAATATGTTTACTCCCCAAGATAATAGGTTCTATATTAAATTATGTCTAAAGATTCTTTCAGTGCTAAATTTCTGTATCCAAAAATGGAGAAAAAACTTCCAAGATACCAAAGGTGAAGATACAGCATTCCACTTAAACTTACTACATAAATAGAAAAAAATGAGTAATGATTAAGTCACTTCAATGATGATGTCTAAAAAAAACTTCTGACTACAATGCCCATCAAAAAATTGTCTGAGTTTCAGAAAGTGAAGATTCAGACGAAATGGTAGGGTTCGGGACGGGGGATGCAAGTGGAAACGGCAAGAGATGAAAAGCCACAACTCGATAGGCACAGGCGGCCACGATGCCCGAGTCACTCGAGCCGCCGGCCCCGCGCCCAGCCGTTCTTCCGCGCGGCGGAGCCCACCCAGCGCCCCCCGCCGCCGCCTACCTCACGGCCGCAGTGCCACAGCCGCTGCTCCGACACCGGGAAGCCGGTCTCGGCGAAGATGCGCTCCTTCACGTCGCGCGCGGTCCAGGACGCCAGCGCCACCACGGTCCTGCAGCCCACGCAGCCGGGGAGCACGGTCACCCGGACCCACCTGTGGAAAGCAAAGGGACGCTCAGCGGGGCCGCGGCGACCGCTCGCCCGCCCGGAGCCCACGAGGCCTTGGCCCGCGTTACCTCTCCCCCATCGCGGCACCTCAGCCGCGGCTCGCACCCGCCCCGGACGCAGGCGCCTGCTTACGGCCGGCCCCGCCGCGCCCACAGGGCCCGTGCGGGCCGAGAGGACGGGATCCGCATGGCGCAGCCCGGGACGCAGCAGCCCGCGCTCAGGGGAAACGCGAGAGGAAGCCGCGGCGGCGGAGGAGCAGGCGGGGGCGAGGGCGGCGCGCTCACGGCCCACTCGGGGCCCGGCAGGCGCCGCCCGCGGGCACGCGCCCACCCGCCAGCCGGGTTAGCTGGGGAGCCGCCCCGCCTCTCCCGCCCCCAAGGGAGCGCCCATCCAGGCCCCGCCCAGTCAGGCTCCGTCTTGCCCAATCCGGACAGTTAGCGAAGGAGCCGCCCCACCCCATTCGCCCACCAGGCCCCGCCCTCCAGGCCCCGCCCCGCCTGCAGAGGCGCCTCTGCTAGAAGGCAAACCCAACAAGAGTTATCTCCAGAGCGTCCATCTAGAGGAGAGGTGCATTGTCCCTTTTAGAGCTCAACAGTGCATTGAAATGCAGAACTAGACATTTCTAGAGCCTATGTCTCCTTCAACTCTCATGATTTTCATTCCATGGAAGCATCTCCAGTAAAATCTATCGTGGCCTCCGAGAAGGGAACGTGCTGGTTACAGAACGCAGGTGTCTTCCATGGTTTCGTTCTGTGTTCGCTTTCTGAGGCACAGAAGTAGGATGAGTGCGGCAGTTTGCTGGAGGAAGGCGAGCCAGCGGTAAAGATCAGAATGCACACAAATATATCCTATGACATGCTACAAATCTTTGTAATTTATTTTGACAATATGATATTGTTGGTAGCCTGAATGTCTTCCCATCACAGCCACAAGCTCCTTGAAAGCAGGAACATGAGTCTTAGAGTTGATTGAATAGCCCCACTGAAAGGAAAGTTGCCTTGTAATTTGAAAGCGCGTGAAGCTTAGAGGCTTTGAGAAACCTCAGGCTGTTCCTTTGGCTTATTTCTCATAGGTATAGATGAAACACATTGCCAAAAAAAAAAAGCGACATCTATTAGGCCATTCAAAGGCTACATCATGAACAAGTAAACTTGTGTGCTTTTTTTTTTTTTTTTTTTTTTTTTTTAGACAGAGTCTCGCTCTGTGGCCAGGCTGGAGTGCAGTAGCATGATCTCAGCTCACTGCAACCTCCACGTCCTGGATTCAAGCTATTCTTGTGCCTCAGCTTCCCAAGTAGCTGGGATGCGCCACCATATCCAGCTAATTTTTGTATTTTTAGTAGAGAAAGGGTTTCACCACGTTGGCCAGGATGGTCTCGATCTCCTGGTCTCGTGATCCGCCCACCTTGGCCTCCCAAAGTCCTGGGATTACAGACGTGAGCCAATGCACTGGGCCTTGTGCTTCTTATTTTAAATAAGAAGTAGAACAGAATTAAATTTTAGAGTTGCCACCAAAAATAGATAATAATTAAATTGCCATTTCTCCCTTTCCCCCAAAAAAATTATTACTCAGAGCTTATCATCAGTAGTAAATACAGAAAATGTTCTATAGCTGTTTCATCTTTCTTACCACAGTTAAAAAGGGAATGATGGAACTCATGCATGCCTCTTCCTACGTGGGAAGAGTAAGTAAATATGCTCTGTCAATTAGAGGAGAATATGGTGATTCAATATAAAGACAAGGCCAGAAAACCCTAAAGGGCAAATATGTACTTCTTTGCTGGGTGCAGTGGCTCACGTCTGTAATACCAGCACTTTGGGAGGCCAAGGCAGGTGGATCACTTGAGGTCAGGAGTTCGAAACTAGCCTGGCCAAAATGGTGATACCCTGTCTCTACTAAAAATACAAAAATTGCCTGGGTGTGGTGGGACACAGCTGTAAGCCCAGTTACTTGGGAGACTGAGGCAGGAGAATCGCTTGAACCCAGGAGGTGAAGGTTGCAGTGAGCCGAGATCCCACCACTGCACTCCAGCCTGGGCAACAGAACAAGACTCTGCCTCCAAAAAAAAAAAAATGTACTTCTATAATCAAACAAGACTGTACAAGCAAATGTATTAGAATATCAACAAATGGAAATGGTGTGAGCTCTCTTCTGACAAGTGACCTCTCTTTCTGGGCCACGCAGCTGTCCCCAAGGCCTGGAAACCAGCTCTTGCCGTAGCGTCAAAGCATAACCAGGACAAATCCTTCACCCCTAAGTCCTTCAGTTAAAAGACTTCACAATAAACTCCTGGTTCTACACTGTTTCTTGGGAGCCAAGCAAACAGAATGTGATGACAGTGGAACCTAGGGTGGGGGTAAAGATTTGAGAGAGAAAGGATGACTTCACCAAGAGGTATTCACTAGAAGTAGAGTGGATGCCTCTGGGGAAGGCGGCTGGTGGGAAGAGGCTTTGAACATCTAAAATTCAAATTGTCTTCAGGATGCATTTGAAAGGGTTACTTGGCATGGGAAATGCAGAATGCCAAGAATACTGCAATGAATGAAACAAAGTCCCTAAGTAGTTGTTTAATAAGGACAGAATTTCAGTTTTACAAGGTGGAAGACTTCTGCAGATGGATGGTATTGATGGTTGCACATTATGAATATATTTTAAATCACTGAACTGTATACTTTAAAATGGTCACTATGGTAAATTATATGTGTATTTTACAATTAAAAATACTAATTTTTTAATGGTAGCTCACAAACACTGAAAAAAAAGAGAAGCACAGATGAACTTGGGCAACCAGTAATTGAACAAGACCAAAGTGACAAAATATTGCTAACAAGGCATTCATCATCAATCTTAGGGAGAGAGTCCCCACATTTTGTGAGTTTTGTTTTCTAGCTCCTAAGCATACAATGATGGTTTCTAGTGTATGTCATCCAAATACATGACAGGATTATTTTGACAAAAACCATCACGAAGTACATGCGTTCCCTCAAAAAAGAAGTAGGAATCCAACTTTATTGAAGACCTTGAGGGTCAGAGAGGTGAAATGACCTGCCCAAGGGCACAGCTGGGAAGTGGCAGAGCAGGACTGGCAGCAGGCCAGACTCCAGCTGCAGGCTCTTTCCATCCCGTCAAGGCCTGGACTCACGGTATTTATTAAATCAATACTGTCCTCTTTTTTTTTTTTTTTTTTTTTTGAGACAAGGTGTTGCTCCATTGCCCAGACTGAAGGGCAGTGGCATATTACAACTCTCTGCAGCCTCCACCTCCTGGGCTGAAGTGATCCTCCCACTTCAGCCTCCAGAGTCACTGGGACAACAGGTGTGCACCACTATACCTGATTAATTATTTTATTTTTATAAGGACGGCGTCTCCGTATGTTGCCCAGACTACAATCAATAATATATTTTATTAAAGACAAAAAAATAACCAAAGCCCCTAATCTCCTGCTTACATTCTGGGAAAGGAAGACAAACGATAAACATACAGACAAATAATATATAAATTCCTCCTATGATGTCAGATAGGAATAAGTACTATTTAAGGGGGCAGGGCAAGATAACAGAGCAAAGAAGACAGGTGGTTAGAGAGCTCCTTTGAGCAGAGGGCTGTGTAAAATGCAGGAAGCTGATATTGCCCAGAAAAAGCCTGTGTGAGAAGCAGGGGGCCCAGAGCAGCTGCCGTGGTTCACACTCTCATCGTGTTTGCTGCACATCAGCATAACTGCCCCTTACCTGCGCTGCCTCCTCTAGTTTCCTGCTCGCCAATTCATTTCCCAAACTACCACAAAGCCAGGTTTGGAATTGGTGTCTATCTTGTTTCTCACAACCTAAAAGAGGTCTTAACACAAGACAGGTGCTCTGAGTCATAATGAACTGTTATCACTGGTGGATGCTGGCCATGGGACTGCCAACTGTCGGTGCCCAGAGGGGTCTGCACAAGATAAATGAGAAGAAGCCTCCATATTTCCACGGGGCTCCTGTCATACCTGAAATGCCCCACGCAGGTATGGCAGGACACACACCGCAATTGGGAGAGGGATGGCAGGTGGCATCCCAGACCCATGACGGCAGAGCAGAATAGAATGTCACATGGCGCCATTCATAACTTTTGCCTCAGGTGGCAGGAAGCCACACATCTCTACACTTATCTAAGAGACTCTTAATCCTGTGCTACTAATCTCGCTATATTTGATAAACCCTCACCATGACAGCTTCCCATCAGATTCACTTCACCTTGAAAGAACAGACAAGTGATTTTCCCAGGTCGGCTTTACTGGTTCCCCGCTGGCTTTCTCTCTCTGCTTCCCTGGGGCACTCCCACACCTCCCCTCTCCCCGAACCCTGCTCCCCACGCAGCCTCCCCCTCCCCATCAGCATCTCCTTTCTCCTGTCCTTAGGTTTTTATGGGAACAAACATTCAACTACGAGTACTGTTTGGACAATTTTCAGTTCAGCGCATGATGCTATGTGAAATAAATTGGTGATCCAATTCATCTGGATCAGCAGGAAAGAAGACTGCAGGTGGCACCTTGAGGGAGGTGTGGCTAGACAGAACTAGACCAAATCACTAAGTGGAGAGCTGAAGATGAAAACTTCTGCACCTGGAGCTTCCACGTCACTCAGAGTGAGAGGCAGAGACCTTAGTTTACAAGGCCTTAGTGGCCAGTCCCCGCTCTTCCCGGCCTCATCCCCCCCACCGCCAGCTCACTCCAACACAGACACACTTGGCACGCTTTGGTTGTTGAACCCCAAAGCCCGCACCGTGGTCCAGCTCTGTGCACTTGGTATCCCCCAGCTTTGCCCAACCTTCTTCCAGATGGCACTTCTCACTCAGCTCCCTCATGTCTGCACTCAGGTGTCACCTTTTCCTGGAGGCCTTCCTGGCCACGTTATGAGAAACCATGACATTCCCAACACCATTCCAGTACTTCTCACCCCTCTGCTCACCTGATAGCTCTCCACAGAACGCATCACCTGATATGTTCAATTATTTCTCTATACAGCGTCTATCTCAATCCACTATGTTGTATGCTCCGTAGGAGCAAAGCCACGGTGTAATTCGCCACTCTCTCCCCAGCACCTAGAATAGGGCCTGGCATGCGTAATGTCTTAGTCTGCTCAGGGTGCCATGACAAAATGTCATCAACCGAGTGTCTTACACAACAGAATTTTATTTCTCACAGTTCTGGAGGCTGTAAGTCCAAGATCAAGGTCCAGGTAAGGCAGATTTTATTCTGACGCCTCTTCTGTTGATTTTGTTCACACGATCCCTTCTTTGTGTGAATGTAGGGAAAGAGAAGAAGCAAGCTCTCTGGTGTGTCTTCTTATAGGGGCACTATTCCATTACAGCGGCCCCACCCTCATGATCTCATCTAACCCTAGTCGCCTCCCAAATGCCTACCTCCCAATACCATCCCACCAAAGGTTAGGGCTTCCGCATATCCATGGTGGAGGAGCACAAACATTCAGTCCGTACCACCAGAGGTACTCAATAAATACTTCTGAATTTGTGAATGAATGAATGTTCGCTCCTGCCTGCACCCTGGACTTCCAGGCCTGATACCCGGGATATCTGTGCCTCTGTGCCATTGTACTATTCTTGTAGTATTTCTCAGAGGAATAACTATTAACTCATGGTAGAACTCGATGGAGTAATGAATCATGCTACAATATGGGTGACCCTTGCAGACATTCTGCTAAGTGAAAGAAGCCAGTCACTAAAGACCACATGTTGTTTGGTTCCATTTACATGACACGTGCAGAATTGGCAAAACTATAGACAGAAAGTAGATTAGTGGGGCTGTGGGGAGAGGGAACAAGGAGGCAGCGCTAATGGGTGTAGAGTTTCTTTGGGGGATGGTGGAAATGTTCTGGAATTAGACAGTGGTGAAACGTGCACAGTTTTATGAACATCCTTAAAGCCGGCTGAATTGTACCCTTTAAAATGGTAAATTTTATGGTATGTGAATTATACCTGAAGCAAATTAAAAATGTAGCTGATGTGAATGCAAAGGCTTCTCCTGGACCACCTCTGGGCCCAAAACCAGCTGAATGAAAACACGGAAAGAAAAACCTTGGTTTTTCTGTGGAGCCTAGTGGGTGGTTTGTTCATTTCACTCCCTACAGTGCTCTCAGTCCACTACCAGAGTGGTCGGAAGCGACATCTTTGCTCCCAAATACATACATCAGCAGGCTAAAGTAAAATCTTATCAGATCATGCAGTGCACTCCACTTGACTTTCCTCCCCATCGCATTTCCAGCCAGGCTCCAGCTTCACATTCACTCTCGGAGCTCTCCTAAGGCCTGTGCCTATGTGTCCCTTCCTTCCCCGGTGTCCACACGTCCTTCAGATTCAATCTCAGCCCCAGGGTCTGTGGCACAGCGGGAGGGGGAGCCAGATGCTGTAAGAGGCACCAGCACTGCAAGCCTCCCGTCCACCTCCTGGCCTTGCCTCCTGCTGAGCCAGGTGTGAACCAAGTACAGGGCACCTGGATCCCGGCTCCAACATCCCTGCCTGGCACGGAGAAGTCCCAAGACTAGATCTTCTGTGGGATATTCCCCCGGTCCAAATGGAATTTATTGGACAGGCCACATTCAATCACCATGCGCCAGAGAAATGACAAAACTTTTCTTCTCTTTGTGCTCAGGTAGACACAATTGCTTTGCTTCTATTTTTAGCGGCATTAAATGTGCTTTGGGAAATGAGGTCATGTTTCTGAGTCAGCATTTCTGCCTTTTCTCCTTCCAAAGAGGGCATTATGAATTCCCTAGAGTGCTGTACGAATTAGGAGAAAACGGGATTGTACAGACTTTACATGATGCTTTTGAATCTACTGGTCATTTATAATGAGAGTTTGTGGTTTGGTTGTCAGAAATCCTGGATTATTCAAAGACAGCTCTGCCAAAGCAAAATTAACCAGTGAGAGCTGGAAATACAGTCACGGTTACATAAGTGAGTGAGTAATGCAAGAGTACTTAGCATTAGAAAGGAAAAACGTGACTCAGGCTTCCGGATAGTGTAAGGACACGTCTTGAGCTGCACCCACCATTTCAAGGAATATTAAAACCACACGAGATTTGTGAGTTCCTCTTTCATCCATGACCATTACGCATCCTCTCTTGTAACATTTTTTTTTTTTTTTTTTTTGATGGAGTCTCCCTCCATCTCCCAGGCTGGAGCGCAGTGACACAGTCTAGGCTCACTGCAACCTCCACCTCCCGGATTCAAGCGATTCTCCCGCCTCGGCCTCCTTAGTAGCTGGCACTACTGGCGTGTGTCACCATGCACAGCTAATTTTGATGTTTTTTTAGTAGAGACGGGGTTTCACCAGATTGGCCAGGCTGGTCTCCTGACCTCATGATCTGCCTGCCTCGGCCTCCCAAAGTGCTGGGATTACAGGCATGAGCTACCACATGCCTGGCCAATAAGAAGTGTTTGATGCCGGCCGGGCACGGTGGCTCACGCCTGTCATTCCAGCACTTTGGGAGGCCGAGGTGGGCGGATCACGAGGTCAAGAGATCGAGACCATCCTGGCCAACACGGTGAAACCCCGTCTCTACTAAAAATACAAAAAAATTAGCTGGGCGTGGTGGCAAGCGCCTGTGGTCCCAGCTACTTGGGAGGCTGAGGTGGAAGAATCGCTTGAACCCAGGAGACGGAGGTTGCAGTGAGCCGAGATTGTGCCACTGCACTCCAGCCTGGCGACAGAGCAAGACTCCATCTCAAAAAAAAAAAAAAAAAAGTGATGCCTACTAAGTGCTCAACTAGTGACAGCTTTATTATTATTGCTATTATTATTATTCAATCTCCTTACAGGCAGAGGTGTTGCTGTTATTCCCATTATCTTCACTTTCTCAGGGCCCAGCAGAGTGTCGGCCCCACAAGCAATGTGCACAGTTAACGTTTACTGAACTCCACAGAATTGGGGACAGGGTGACGAAAAAAAGTAGGACACATAGGAGAGGGAGGTGAGGTTGAGGTGGAGATTTGAGGTGCACAGGACTCCCTTTGCCTGCTCCCCATATTTTCCAGCATTGGCCTTGAGTGTTCAGGTGCCGGTGCAGAAGGGAAGGAAGAGAAAGAAGAGGAAGAGGCCCAGAGTGAGGGGAGCTCGAGGAACCCACCCTCGTGTAATTCCTGCCTGGCTGCTGTGCCACGAGGTGAGCAGTCCCTGAGCAGAGGAACTGGGCTCCTTTGCTGGGACACCAGTGCCCAGCACTGAGTGGGTGCTTCACATTTTATGACACGAATGAATAGGAGAGGAACTGAGCACCTCCCAGGTCAGTGCCTCCTGCCACCTCACAATAAGCCTGGGAGGAAGGTGGTACCGTGTCCAGCTGTACAGGTGACAAAGTGAGTTTAGAGCCATGATCTCTCCAAGCTCTCCCAGCAGCGGGCTCGAGAGCTGAGGTCACACGCTCGATTGACTACCAGGGAGCCTGGGAGAGAACAGAGAGGGGCAGAACATCAAGAACAACTCAGAAAAATAAAGGAAAAGCAGAGGGGAGATGAACTAATTGGAAGAGCAGCAAGAGTTGGAAGACACAGAAAAAAAGGAGCATGTGCGTCAGAGTGTATTTTGGCATTTTTTGCTCTATTCCCTTTTATACTATTTCCTTTTTTCAATGTAATCAGTTTTATGATGGAGTGTTTCACAAGTTTATGTCATAACTTTCCTACTACTGTATCTGGAGCTGAGCTTCTATTAAAATCCACTAATTATTAGCATGGATTCAGTTTAATCTACATGCTGCTATAGCCAGCTCGCTCTCTTTACATATGTTCCATAAGATGTTGCAAGAGCCAGGTGTGGTGGCTCATGCCTGTAATTCCAGCACTTTGGGAGACCGAGGCGGGCAGATCACTTAAGGTCAGGAGTTCGAGACCAGCTTAGCCAACATGGTGAAACTGTCTCTACTAAAAATATAAAAATTAGCCGGACGTGGTAGCACACACCTGTAATCCCAGCTACTTGGGAGGCTGAGTCATGAGAACTCCTTTAACCCTGGACACCAAGACTGTGCCACTGAACTCCAGCCTGGGTGACAGAGTGAGATCCGTCTCAAAAAAAATGCTTATTATTTAACCTTAAATGCTTTATAAACACTACCTTATTTAATCTTCACTAAAATCTTAAGAGGCATTATTGTTTCTACTTTACACATGATGAAAGAGAGAGTCAGGAACATTATAATCAGAGTAAAGCGACTGAAATTGACCCTTTGCTTGAGATTCTACATACCATGCTCAGCGCTCATCAGGGCCCAGTGTTCAGAGGTGTCTGCTTGGGTTTGTCACTGTTTTGTGGTTTCCAGCGCTTGGCAGTCTCACAGTCTGGCCAGACATGGACAGCACAAAGCGCGCGCGCGCACACACACACACACACACACACACACACACACACACACACACACTGGCAAACACTCCTACTAACCTACACAGGATCAATATACAAGCATGAATTACAGAATAGAGATATATACATTCAGCAAAAAGTGTGTGATCTTACACTTATCTACTTCTCTTCAGTTAATTACAGTCACAAATGAGGAAGGAGTTGCTTGTCTAAAAACACACTGCCCTTTATTTCGCTTTGATGTGGCTGTCTCAGAGAGAATCCCTAGATGTTAACTTGATTAAACTAACATCTTCTGGTCAGAAGTAATTGAGAAACATGAGTTTATTTATCATATTTTATTTTTGCTGTTACTTGCTTACATTCATTAAAGATTTTTTAAAATAAAAATAATTTTTTAATCCATTTCTAAATATGTGGACTTAGGGTGATATTGTCAATGACCAGTTCAATGGGTTATCATTATTTTATTGCTGTGCAGAGCCTTTGCCACAATAACTTGGAAAAATGAATCATAGAAACCCTATCCACAAAATGACAGGTTTTTGCACTTGTGAAGAATAACACCCGATTTATTTTGTTTGCCTGTTATTAAAAGAGAAGCGTGCTACAGTCTTCCTCAAACAGATGAGATTATAAACGGCTGCACGCATTTGCTGTTCTGTAGAACAATTATAGTAGTTGGCAGGCATCCACCACTGGAGGGGACACAAAGAAAAGGCCAGTTAGAAATAGGTCAGGGGAGTTTTGGGTTTTTTGAGGTTTTTGTTTTGTTTTGAGATGGAGTCTCACTTTGTTGCCCAGGCTGGAGTGCTGTGGCGCGATCTTGGCTCACTGCAATCTCTGCCTCCCAGACTCAAGCAATTCTTCTACCTCAGCCTCCCAGGTAGCTGGGATTACATGCACCTGATACCATGCCGGGCTAATTTTTTGTAGGTCAGGGGAGATTTTAAAGGAAAATTGGGAATGGATCCATGAAAAGCAAAATGGATTTTCTGTTATTACAACTGAATTGAAGCTTTCATCTGTTAAAATCTTACATTTTGCTCATTTCCCAAACCATTTCAAATGTTCTCTTAATAGAGTTGCATAGGATAGATTAGATAGTTATAAAATGACAAAAAAGTGTTTACTTGCTCATTGATTATAAAAATGGATGTTTTTGAATCATCAAGAACAAAATTGTTTAATCAGAGAAGCAAATAATAATAATATTCAAATGTACATTTTATTCAGGACTCAACAAATCCTAAATCCAAACAAATCATGATTCTTCACTATTTCTATAATCTTTATAAATATAATGTCTAAGTGAGTTACATAAAGAACTCATAAATTTGAAAAACATGTAGAGCAGAGAATATAGCTCAGTAGAATATTCTTTTTTTTTTTTTTTTTTTTTTTTTTTTTGAGATGGAGTCTTGCTTTGCTGCCAGGCAGGAGAGCAGTGATGTGATCATGGGTCACTGCAGCCTCGAACTCCTGGGCTGAAGTGATCTTCCCACCTCAGTCTCCTGAGTAACTGGGACTACAGGCATGCACCACCATGCAGAGCTTATTTTATTTTATTATTTCATTTTATTTTGGTGGAGACGAAGTCTCACCATGTTGCCCAGGCTGGATAGAAGACATACTTTAAAATTCATTGGTAATTAAAACTGTGATATGTATGTTTGGCTTTTAAACCTTTGTCACTTTTCCAGTTTTCTGACTATTTTCCAGTTTTGTTCAAATAATCTGAAGATATTATAGCTGCAAAATTAATATTGCAAGTAATAAAGGTTGGTGATTCTCAGCAAACCTTCTACCAACACATCCAATTAGCCACCGTGTGAAAGTGGCCACAATAAATGTCGTTTGGCTCCACTGCCGCCTCCTGCTGGTGCTGGCGCAGCTCCCTCCTGTGCTTTTTTTTTTCTTTTTTTTTTTTAGAATAAAAGAGAGAAAGAAAGAGGAAGAGATTTTAGAAAAAGAGAGAAAAGGAGAAAGAAAGAAACAGCAAAAGGAAGAAAAAAAAGAATGAAAGAGAGAAAGAAAGAGGAAGAGATTTTAGAAAAGGAGAGAGAAAGAAACAGCAAAAGAAAGAAAAAAAAAGAATGAAAGAGAGAAAGAGGAAGAGAAAGAGGGAGAGAGAATGGGAT